>SHCU01001716.1:4376-17120 GCA_004307685.1 Ceratina australensis | reverse complement strand
ATTCGTTCTTCCAACGATTACATGTGCTACCATTCTTTAATAATATCTCGATGAATGAATGTGCCTTTTGTAAATGTTTGAGACAGCACTTTCAAATTTTGCATGCCAAAAACCCGAGAGTGAGCATTTACATTTCCTCTCTGATACGAGTTTAGCAGGTGCAACAGTGACGGACTGATGTTTCGCCTTCTCTCTCTACTCATCGAAGTTTGCCCGAGCTCGGAGCACACGAATACAGAAATTGTGTGATAGTGTGCGTAAGTGGAGACTCCCGTCCTCGATCTGGCATTTCTGTCTGACATCCCTGGTAAGCGCTCTCATTTTCTCTTTGGTGCCAGCTGCCATTGTCGGAAGAGGCCAGAATTCAATATCGATTTCTTAAATGGAAATAGCCCTGTGCGCGTATAGGTTAGCTATTCTTTAAAATAGCAAATTTCTTAAAATATATTAATGAAACATCGCGTTAAATGAATGTAAATAGTTGAAATAATATGCTAATTGTGCTCCGTGTCTATTGAGTCTTGAGTCAGTATTATAATAACGTTAATAATGCCAGAAGAAGGAAAGAAAATTTCTTTCGGATTTGCGAAATCAATTAAAAAGCCTGCATTAAAAAATCCTGTGCCACAAGAGGAAAAGAAAGTAGATTACATCGAATGTCTCGATGACAAGGGTATTAAAGTGATAGGGTAAGTTACAATAAAGAATTTGCATCACGAATAAACATCAACCTAACCTGCAAATGCAGCGTATACTATTTTTCGAATTACAGTATTTAAGGTGTGTCATAAATCTATTTATTTCAGTGAAGAAGAAAAGAAAGACGAACCCCTCGTTATACCGTTGTTGGGTTCAAAAACTTGGTACGACAGAATAGTTAATAAAATCGATGCCGATATTTTTGAACCTAAAACAGAGCAATCCAATGAGGTTAATGACAATGAGGAAGAAAAACCAAAATTATCTAATGGAAATGCGTTGTCAAAAATCCCAGCGGTAAAAGTAGAAGATAACAAAAGTCAGGTTGTTACATTGGAAGAACAAGCGGCTAAAGAAATTATTGAGGAACTTACATCAAAAGATGAATCAGAAACGAAAGAAAATGATTTAACGTTACCTATGGTAGATGACTCATTGATAGGAAAAGAACAGGTACATTATTATTATTATCGTGATTTGTTAACTGTATATGTATAAAATTATATGTGTAGCATTTGTTTGAATTTTTCAGTCTACATTGGATGATTATGAAAGAATACCTGTTGATGCTTTTGGCGTGGCAATGCTGAGAGGAATGGGTTGGCAGCCAGGAAAAGGAATTGGTAGAAATGAAAAGTATATATTGTACCTTATATTGATACTTAAAAACTTGATAAAAATGAATAAAAAATTTTATATCATATTATTCTTACAGGATAGTGTCAGCTGTTATACCAGAATTACGACCCAAAGGTATGGGCCTTGGAGCAGACAAAGTAACGTTACAGAAAAAGAGCACAGACTCCAAGAAACAGGAAGAAGAACTCAAAATCGAAAAGGGAACGTTTGTGAAAATTATAGCTGGAAAGCTATCCAATAATTATGGTCAAATAGAAGGGTTCGACGACGATGCAGGGAGACTTATAATAAAACTTGCTCTTGGTGGAAATATAATAACGGTGAACGAGTTCATGGTACAGCCTGTGACTAAATCAGAATACGCGAAGAATTCCAAAGTTATAAGTTAGTATGAAATTAGTTGAATTAAGGGACTTTTAAAAAGGTAAAATAAACTTAAATTTGTACGTGATTAGGTGAAATCAGATTTAAGTGAGATGCAGTTACACAAAAGATCAGTGTGAGTGTATTGGCACATGTAATTTTTTTAAAGGTCCCTCTAACTTTCAAAATCTGGAGATAAACATAGAGGTATTGGCCTTTAGTATTTTATGACATTTATTTCAGATGCGAAGAAGTATGAACAATATAGGGATAAAGAGTCTAAGGAAGAGAAACAAAAACCAGAGAGAAAGAGAAAATCATCTGAACAGTCAGATGATTCTGATGAAGTTGATTACAAGCATAGTGCGGATGAAAATAAGAAAAGGAATAAATCACACAGTAGTGAAACAAATGTACGGAAAGTACAGTCAGACTCTGATGTTGACAGTGATAATGATTATGCAAAAAGGCGAAAAAGGGGAAGAAGCAGTTCTAGTAGCAGTGGTACTTACAAATCAAAGAAATCAAAAAAATCTAAAAAACATAAACGGCAGGATTCACCTGAAAAGTCAAGTAAGAAACGCAAGAAAAAGGATAAAGAAAAGGAAAAGATTAAAGATAGAAAGTCAAGAGATTATACAAATAGACGGAAGCATAAGAAACATGGAAGATCGAGATCAAGATCTTCTACTAGGCAGTAAATTTTACTTTCGTGACAAATTGAATAAATTTTGTTTCTATACATTTTATAATAAAACATATTTTTTACACAATTGTTTTCTCCTTATCCTTTACCTATGGCGCAGCAAGCAGTATAAATTAACACTATTTAATTCTATGTAACTCTATGTAACTTAATGGCAATGTCGTCTGCATACTGATAATTTAAGTTTATACAAGTCTCATAATTCTTTTTAAATTTGTTTTAAAAGATTTCAGATAATTGTACTTTTCAGTGTTCTCTAAAATTATGCAGCAGTTTTTATACACATAATTATTTTACGCAAAAACCTGAGGAACACTCTGGATTGAAAATGAGCCAAAAGAGATACAAATTAATTATAAAAAATTGTTTTATCATTTCATTGTTGCGTAATATATATATATACAGAACAGTAGAACACATAACCTAAAAAATATTATAGTATGAATGTCATTAAGCAGCTAGAACGAAAAATGTCGAGTAAGTATAAAATGAACTTAAAGTATGATCAATAACATAAAACGAATATATAAATTATGCAATGAACCCATTTTAATTATTTCTTACAGCATTCCGTTTAGCACTAGTACAACTAGAAGTTAACCAAACTAAAACCAACAATATAGAACGGGCAGTTTCGTATATTTCAAAAGCGAAACAGAAGAACGCCGATGTTGTTGCTCTCCCAGAATGCTTTAATTCTCCATATGGCATACGTAAATATACTTCTTTCTTTTTTTCTTTACAGCTATTAAATTCTAGATCATAAATTTCGTATGATCGCGAAATACGCATGTGCACATATATTAATTTCGCAGACATTCAAAACAGGCGTGTCGTAAAATTTTGAATCGCTTTCCGCTCTAAATAATTCAAATTTAAATTATTCGTACGATGAGGAACATACCTGTTGTAGAAATGACAAAATATTTTATTTCAATAATTGAAAACTTTAACTATCAGTGATCGAAAATTTATTTATATTTGAAAAGAAGTAAAATAATTTTTTAAAAGTCACTGCAAATATATGCATTTTCGTACAAAATGTATTTCCTATTTAAACATAGAATATTTCCCGAACTACTGTGAAAGCATTCCCGACGGCGAAACAAGCACAGCTTTATCGAAGGCTGCTAAAGACAATAGCATTTATGTAATTGGCGGTACAATACCCGAAAAGGATGGTGATAAGTTATACAATACCTGTACCGTGTGGGATCCCAGTGGAAGTTTGATCGCGAAACATCGGAAGGTAAGTAATACACGTGTGCTTATTAAAATTCAAGGAAACAGCATAATCACTGACATGCAACTATTGATAAAATCTTGTTGAAGATCATTCCGTATGCTCAGTGAAATAAATTCAAATAATAAATATTAACTAGCTTACATTCGATTGCCTATAATAGCATTTATATTTTGCATAATGAGACAATTATGAAATGTAATTAGTGATCACGTTTTTTTTTTTTATTACTAGTTACACTTATTCGACATCGATATTCCTAACAAAATTACTTTCTGTGAGAGCGACGTACTCAGTCCTGGTAGCTCTTTGACGATGTTCGAAGTAAAGGGTTGTAAAATAGGTATCGGCATTTGCTACGATATTAGATTCGAGGAAATGGCTCGCATTTATCGGAACAAAGGTACAGTAATTCAGTGGAGTTGCTTACCCATAAATACACTTCAGTACTTAAAGCAATAATTTATTTCGACATATAATAAAAATATGAAATATAGAGTCTTATACCAGTTAAGAACTATTATGCATTGCTTTCGATACAGAAATCAAGTGTCTGAGAATTTAATTATTATCTATATTGCTGGACTAGGTTGCCAAATGCTGATATATCCGGCTGCATTCAATATGACTACTGGACCATTGCATTTCTCGTTACTTCAGCGCTCTAGAGCGAATGACAATCAATTATACGTTGCGTGCATATCACCAGCTCGTGATACTTCGGCAGATTACGTCGCCTGGGGCCATACGCAGTTAACCAGTCCCTGGGGTGAAATCCTTCACGATTTAGATACCCCGGAAGGCATGGTAGTCGCCGATATTGGTAATTTTCACTTTGAAATTGGAAGACCCGGTGTCCAATTAATTTTTTTTACTAATTTATCCATTCGACTATTCGTGACCCGATACTCTCGTTCCATGTTATTTTCATTAATATCTCGAGTTTCAAAGGAAACTCTTATTCTGTCTACAGATTCGTCGAATGATACTCGGATACTGCCGTGTTCTTGACCTCCTCATTTACATTACTTAAGCCTCTGACCTCTTTAATACCCTATTACCCTTAGTACCATATAATTGTTCTTTAGAGTAAAAAAGATTTCTAACCATTACTAAAATCGAATTTCTTACTTATTTCAGATCTCAAGATTGTAGAGGAAGTGAGAGCTCGAATACCCACGTTCTCTCAAAGACGTACCGACTTATACGATACTGTTTACAAGAAATGTTAACATAGTAAAACGCGAAACATTTTTTAAATACACGTAATACTTTTACAGATGTTTCACTTGCATATGTATCATTAAAAAATTGTGTACTGTATTTACAAATCTATTTTTAATTGTATTTCTATATAAAAATACATAATGCTCTAATAAAAATAAAATATATAATAATATAAGGGAGTAGGTAAGGATAAACCAGGACGTTATCATTTGAAGTATTTTTAATATCATCCAAGTAAATTATTATAATGGCTTCGGAATGGTTCATACATGAAAGGTCCCTCAATGATTAGACGATGTACGTATGTACTTTCATCAAAAGGTATGACAATAGATTACATGTCGTAGCAATATTAAAGCTATCGATCTACGTATTTACATTCAGATAGATCAATTAACTTTTTTTCACACATAGATGTTGATTCGAAATTACAAGCTTAGAGAAATTGGTCAATTAACGTCGATTAATTGTCTCCATATGGAAGCTCGGGAGGAGCATAAATCACGTCCATGTTAACCCCGACGTTTTCACTATCCCGCATTGTCGCGTCGTTTCAATATTAAATTTGTTCTGATCGAAATCTGCAATGCGTCCAACGATTTAAATTTAACCAGACTATCCGCCATTTATCAATTTTTAATGAATGCGGGATTTACATTCGTATCGGAAACGGTGCACAGCAGTTTGTCACACCTGATAGTCGATTCTTCCCAGGCATTAGATTTGACTAGTTATTCAAAATAACATTTGTTTTCGGAAATATAAAACAAATTTTGCGTCATCAATAAGAATAAAAGTGATATAAATGATTTTTCTTTGATTCGATTGAAAGATGTACCTGTTTTATACTTGGAATACGTCCTTGTATCTTACTCTGATATTTTTAATAGTTTATTGTAGATGGCAATTCTTATTGACAGATCTTTCATATTTTAAATGAGAGAAGAAAATATAATACCTGTAAGAATCGAACATGTCCAATTTACTATGAACTATTTTTATTTACAACAGATGCCGTGAAAGAATAATATAAGCGGAAGAGACATGGGCTATCGTCGTAGCCATAATCCACTTTGCACTTTAAGCTCGAGCCGTAGTTAGACGTAGGTCCGTCGTGAACGATTAATTGATATCCTCTACGGGCAGAGCCAGAGGACCTTTAATTAACTTCGACAATTCCTTTGGCAATTTTATGAACAGCGAATACCGGGAAATATTTCTGTGAATTTCAGTAATCAGAACATTCGTACCGTGAAACATGTACATAGATCCGTACAGTCAAACAAGAGTGAACACCAGAAATTTAAATAAGAATTTATCGAGAGAAGATTCTACGATATCGTATTATCAGTTTTACATCGAGTATCGTGTAACAGTGTTTTGCCGCAAAGTAAATTCCACGTAATGCACTTTGTTTCTTAATGTGAGAGAACCAACAGAGATTATTCGTAAAGGGTTTTACGGTAATTGGATAGAGCGCAGAGGACGAATTGCTGCGCTCGTATACAATCCCCAACAGTACTCGAACTCCTCCGATTATTAGCAACACAACCAGGTATCTAAAATCCATCGATTACGCAACAATCCAGTTCGTCGTTACTCAACACGTTGAGTGGGATTCCTTGTGTGAAACAAAATCGCCGCATCGGTAATCTGATTTGTGTCCTGTGTATTCGTAATTCGATTATAAAAATATTGTCACCGCGGACAGATTAGTATGAAAAATAAAACTGAAATGGTAGACAGATTAAAAATGTTTTTCAGATTTCTAACTAGTCTCTTTTGATATTTCGTGCACGTTCAATGATTTCGTCAGTGCATAAAATCCGCAGTCTAATTGTAATGAATCAGCTAAACACAGTTGCATTAATTTTTCTAACAACTTTTCAAACTATTATTCGATCTTTTTCGGACCATCATATTTCATAATGGATAACAAAGTGCTAACATAATGGAAGACAGGAGAATCCAATAGAAAAATATGGCAGAATGTATTTCGTTCGATAAAAACGACAATGTAATTGAAGATGTTATTACTAGCACTAGAAGATTTTCCGCAATGTATACACGTACAGTTTTCGTTCCAGTGGTAACAAGAGGATTGTCGAGGTTTTTCCTACGTGGGGTATCGATTTATCAAGCAATCAATTTGAACAACGTTTGATGGATGCGGTTCTGATATCGCGTCACAAGATTAAAATTGATTTGATTTGTTTCGTACATAAAATGTTCTGTAGCTTTCTTTATTTTAGGAACGTCATATCACTGAAAACGTTAGTCACAATGTTAATTGTTAATTAATACGTTGACAATCTCACTTTTAAATGAAATAAAGAATTGTAGCTACAGCTTTAAAAATATTAATACCGAATTTTCAGCAGGTTTATAAGATCCAGAATTGTCCTATATGATACGTAGGAGGTTTACTAACCATTCAGTAGAAGCTTTCTGGCCTTTGTAAAACGTCTCATGGCTCAGTTTAACCGAGCTTAATCTCTTTGGGCCAGACAGTTTCCAATTCCATTTACAACATAATCTCCTGACAATTCCATGCCCGTTAGAGGATATATCCGGAAATACCATTTCCTATCGTTCCACGATAACGGAATTCCTATAACCATTCTCTTCTCTCTCCGCGTTCAAACCCTTCGATTTTTCACTCGCAAGCGGCATAAGCTCTTCCTAACTGCTGACTTTAATCACTGGAAAAGAAGATTTATGAATATTTCAAGTCCATCCTGATCCATTTCAATTCTGAGAATCTACATATGTGATTGTCAACATTCTAAATAAATTTACTTCTTCAAGTTCTCAGCATCTCGTCTTTCTACAACTTCCGCTAGATACTATTCGGAGAAGGAAGTTGATCCTTGAGGACAGTTGTGAAAATTACTCGTGCTTTGCAAGTAAGCAACACGGAAAAGCCGAGAAAAACTTGGTGTCGTTGGAAAGGAAAACGAATTTACCGGCACGCGCTTTGAGAACTGCTCCCGTAACGGAGGGTTAAAATCGGCGAGCAGTGTACACCAAGTGTGAAACGGTGCTTAACGGGCGTGGGCGCGGAAACGAGACGCGATCCTTGCGGGACAAAAAAAGCCGAGAGCAACGCAAGGAACCGAGATAATTGTGTGTACGTATACTCGCGCTGTTTACACTTGTTAACTCCATTGCAGGCGAAACTATTCCAACGCGAGATGCAAAATAGGAAAAGACAAGATTTGCTAGGTGTTAAAAATCTGCTCGTAACTTCCGTTACAGTTTTAACGCATGAATAATTACGTAAAAATTCAAATTCAAACACGCTACCTTTTTAAAATGCTGTTGGCTACAAATTTCGTGTACATTTAAACGATGTTCATTTTTCTTATTCGCGACACGAACGTGTTATCATCGTCTTAACGAGTCGAAGTACTTACAAATTTTGAGCTTGTCCCGCGTTCTTCAACGCATGCACGTCACGGTACACTTTTCATTATATTCATTCGCGAATCGTGTTAACCGGCGAGATTGAAAATTTAGAGTACACATCCCGTGGCCCGGCACGTTGAGGAATAAAGTCGCGGGCTCGGAGGGTGAAATTAAATCGTCGAGTTTAAAAAGGTGACTCGGTTTTAATAATTCAATGGAGGAGAGCGTGCTCGTTCGACGAGGGGAAAAAGTTCCTGTCTATATCTGTGTATCTGGGCATACGCCGCCGCCGGGGCGCGGTACCTCCGGTCTGTTCTGCAATTCAAATATTAACGCCCGAATATACAATGACGAAAAAGAAATGAAAATCGAACGCTTTAAGGGAACCAATTACTGCTGTGTCAACGATGTTTGCTACGGGGAATTCATTACTCAATGAAGAGACTGCGACTCGATGTTCCCTTAGTTTTTGTAAACATATCTCGAGCTGGATCATCTCGCTCTATCAGTAATTTCGCTCTAGTGTGTGGCTAATACGACAAATATACGAATTAAGCGTATTAAAAACGTAAACGATTCTGAAGTAGCAGTGCTAGCCATCACTACTTACTATAGAAAATCGCAATCACGGTGATCGTGATTTTGTGATCACCGTGAAAAATCACAGTTAGTGATTTTGGACGGTATCTGTAACGTGTATACATGTAAGTTTCTCGCGGTGTTACGTTGATTCGCTTAAAATTTCGCGTGGAGAATCATCACTGTAATGAATAATGTATCGTGGACATTAAGAGCCAGGTAAATATAGAATCGTAAAGTTCGAGGAGAGACTGAAATATACATGGTACAATAACGCAACATGATAATAAAGCAACTATCAGATAAACCATACAATTAAGCACGCGATACCTTTTACATTAATATGAAAAGCTTTTTACTTTATTAAAAAATCTCTATATATATATGTCTCAGAGGTTGTAAACGTGGGCATATAATAGGAGAAGGAGCGTTAATCCGTAGCTTGTAATTAGATTGAAACTGCGGGATAATTAACGATGGATTACCGTAATTTAAACGCGTCACGGAACGAGCTCCAAATGTACGTTACGCTATTATCACTTCGCCGCAATTTGGTCAATCAAACGTTTCGCACAAACTACTAATGCGCGCAGCAGTTCGCGTTTCAATCCTATTGCGGTGTGGGCGGTAACAATTAAATTACACTTGAACCACGGGCAATTGAGTCTCCGTAATTGATTCAGAGAGCTTGCTACGTTTAACGCGATTAATAAATATTCAATCTTCTCGTCCACGCGTCGCATCGCGATTGACCATGATTGCAGCTACAGCCCATTCATTTAAATGAACTCTAATGGCCATTGAAACGAAGTTCGCGCGTGATTCTGTTATTAAGAAATCGCTTACGCGTCATTCGCATTATACGCGAGAAGAAGAATGATTTGGGTGGAGAAAGAAGATTGAGAGATTAGAGAATTAAACTGTCAATGAACATGTACAATCGCGATGTATTAAAATTGAGTCCGCTGCAACCCTCGCGTAATTTTAAATTCTATTCGTCTAATCAACGGACTACTGCAGGCATGTCAAACTCGTTAACCACCGAGAGCCACCTCAAGTATCATATATTAAATCCCGGGCTACAAACCGAAAAAAAATAAAAAATATGTAATTAAAAAGTGTTGTCGAAAGTTAAACAAGCATATTGACGTGTTTGGCATGTCTAAACTACAGTATCGTTCACTCCCTGCGTCTGGTATCAAAATTTCAAAATGGCATTGAATTGGAAAAATATTAAAAATTTTAATGCAAGGCAATGTTATATGTACTTTATTAATTACTTTGAATTGATTATATTTTATTCGTAATTTGAATATGCGAGTAATTAACGCAGCAAATGGACGACACTTTAATTGAACACTCTAGTCATTGTCAATCGACGTACCGCGCACGATGTCCGAGCTTCACTGGATATTCGGAATACGAAATTACAAGGTGTGTTCACAGGTGGTGAATATATTATACTATGCTACATATATGCCTCTCTCAAATATTGTATCTTTTAATAGATAAATACATTTTGGACTGTTCCTGTCGCACGAAAATATGTATACGTACATGTTGCGTGCATCGGTTAATATATGTACATCTTTGTACACATAGAAAATATTCTTGATTAAATGGCTCTGAGCGCTTCCAAAAGTGTTTAATTACTGTGCCAACGCAGACATATTAACATTGGCAATTTATGGTACGCAGCGTGAGTCAGTAAAAATAATCATACGAAATAACTAATTACTGCGTAGTTTACGTATGTATTTTATTGGATTTAACTCATTGAATGAATGTATTTAGTCTTAAATAACATTTGCTCGGCTTCTAACAGAATTCCGTTAGTTTATTTTATACGATAATTCTTATTGACTCGGGCTGTATTTCAAAGGATTATTTTTTTAACATATGGTACAAATATTCTGCTGCTATAATACAAACAGATCCGAGTGACAACAGTTATCCATAAAATTCATGCGTACGTGCAACGATTGTTAGGATTTCTTTGTACGAGTAAAATCTTTGGAAAGCTTTTTCACGGGTCAAAGGAGTTGTCAGACAGTTCCATTTATACGTTCGTCCATTTGATAGATTAAAAGTTTCGATTAGGTGAGCGTATAACTTGCGTATAATCGCGTGAAAATATTCCCAAGTTCCAAGGATGACCGAGATTTAACCCTCGAAGCAAAGAATATTCAATAATATAGGAGCTGGGGATCTTTCAATCTCTCACGGTCAATAAGTTAAAAAGCTCTGAAATATTAAAAATACATTCGATATACGCAGTGTACCAAAGTACTACGTCAAAGAGATTCATTAATATTGTAACAAGGTTAAAAGTTTCTGCAGAACATTAAGTATGTTCCTTCAAACGAAACTTAAAATAACCTCGTTTAACTAACTATAAACTCCCATTTAGTTTAAAAGAACAGAACAGTTTTGCATATCCATTCTCTTTTAACAGATTGTCCAAGAGCTAAATGCAATCTTTCGAATAATATACACAGCCTATTAGAAAATATTTGCGAATGATTAATAAAAAAATTGTATATATAAAAATCCGCAGTCTATTAAATATTTAAAAAATTGCACTCCGCTCGCCGGATTCGCCACTGTTTCGTTTCTTCCACTCGACCGGAAATACGTTCGGTCGTAGGAAACGTGTAGGCCGTCGAACGACAATGGATGGATTGGGTCGGAATTAATTAAGCGAGTCACGACCTTGGCAACCGAACGAGTTTTCCTTTTCGAGCGAATCCGCTCGCGTCAAGTGGCACGAATTTCACCGAGCGCACTCGCCCACCCCGTGATTTGCGATTCCATCTCGTTTCGACGCGCGTGCAATTATTTTACGGCACGACTTTCCACCTCATTTTTTTAAAAGATTCATTTTTCGCGGTGAGACTACGAAAAGAGCAGCGACGAGCTTTTATTAGAAACTGTATTTCTGCGTGACAAGACAACAGAATGCCGCTCTTAAATCTTTGAGCGGAACGTATCCTCGAACACTAAATTATTAATAGTGGTATATTTCATCCCGTCATTTTTAAATTTCAGTTTTACACAGTCTGCTTATACGAATACTTATAAAATAAAGGTAACAGAATAATTGTCTTATAGCAACTTGAACAAGTATTATATCTCTTCATTTGTTATTATTTTATTACGCGTTAGAATTGAATGCGACCGAAAGCGTTGCATTAGGATAGTAAAATAATTGAATAGTCTGGTTCCCTTGAGAAATGGCCCCGACGAAAAGTGCTCCAGCTGATCATTAACGACTTGTCCTGAGACCTGGAATGCGCGTACCTCGAATAGTTGAGCCCTCGATTGAAAAATCGTCCAAGGGAAATCGTGAAAGATCTTCAACTATTTTTTGATCAGTAATAGAGCTTCGAAATAGGGAGTCATTATCGCGAATAGATTTCGTTCCCCGATGGCGAATTCCTGATGAATATTGGTAAATGATTATTGAAAAAGACCGATCAATTCTTGCAATTAATTTGCAATTAATTTATAGAAAAATTGCATCTGCAGAAAGGCAAAATGAAAAATGAAATACATACTATTATTTTATAAAATAATTATGTATCTCAGCCTTGCGACAGAAAAAAGCTTCCAAGCAAAGTAATGTGTCACAGGTAAGTTAGAAAATTGAGCGTCGGCTAATGCGCAGAGGGAACTGGCGTCGTCAGCAATCTTACAAACTTGTCCGAGATTAGAGCGCCTCGTTTGCTGAAAGCTAGAACGAGGATTAACTCATTATTTCGCAGCGTGTGGTCAACCTCGTTTCGGACAAAAACGCAACTCCAGGTGTGAACTTAATCATGTCCCTTCAAAGGCACAGGAAGTCGAGCCTAGGCTTCTCGTTCATCCGTCTACGATCTTT
>SHCU01001715.1:6278-17140 GCA_004307685.1 Ceratina australensis | reverse complement strand
TTTCGGACCGTATATTAATTTCGTTTCAAAAATTGGGAAGAAACTTATGGGACAACCTAATATTTTTTAGCTGCGACAATTTACTGCTAGTTTCGTGTATGTACTGAAATCAGCATTCGTTAAAATTGTAACATTGTAATCTGGGACGTTTCCAATAATTGGAATTTCAACCATTAAATCTTCGGCTCTCTCGACCTCCACTTGGTCGAGGTCCTAGCTCGTTTGACCCAGCACCCGCACACGTCATTCGTTCCAAAAATGTACCAAAGAGAACGCGAGGACGGCAAGAAAAAAGAGAAAAGGCAAAGCGCCGTGTTCTTTACCGCGTTGCTCATTACCATTCAGAACGAGAGGCTAACACGCCGGCACTGTTTGACCCGTGGCTGGTGCGGCAGCCACCACACGGGCGCAGAATTTTCCCTTCATTGTCTCTCATCGCCGCGGAACGACGTAGCCTGGCAAGCCCCTAACTTTTACAAGCACCCTAGACTAGCTACCCAAACCGCTTTCCCACTAATTCCATCGAGACTCCCGCAGCGAGATCGTTTGCTCGACTCAACAGCCGAGGCTGACCTTAATCGTGGCCTTATGCGCGGATGTGCGATAGGTGTTCGCGAAAAAATCGATCGAAACGGTTGGTTCCCGCCTCTCAAAGGAAAGAAGAAACTTCGGGTCAATTCTCTTAATATCGTCGAGAGTAATTTCCTTCGTTTCACTTTACATCTCGTGAGATCAATGGAATTTTCGAAGTGAATTAAAATAAAAATCACATCCTGCGAGAAACGCAGTTTCGGCTTTGAACACTCGAAACGGCAACGGAGGTTTGTCAATCGGAACAAATGTACACATCTCCGGAATGGACTGGACCATTGAGTTATGCACGGAGTCGAACGGAAATGTAATCGCTGCGGAGGAAACTTTTAAATCTGTGATGCGGACGCGTGACTCGAATCGGGAAACGACGACGGGACGGACTCACCCGTCCCCCGTCCCGCGACTTATTTACAACAGATCCGAGAGATCGCCCCGGGTATTGCGATCGCGATCACGTATCTGTTTTATATTGTTCCGAGCCTGCCGATTTACGACCGGTTACGTTCATCCCGTTTTATTATTTTCCATCTCGTATTGTGAAAAGGCCGCGAGACATTGAATTCTCGTATAAGTTACCGATACTGTTTTTCGTTTATGCCCGCGCCGATGTTTTTCCTGACTTCATATCATACAGAAATACTCGCCGACGAATGAACCGTGCACTTAATAGTTATAAAACGAATGAAACTATTTCTCACAATTCTGTGTACCAAGTTTGCAACGTAATTTCGTGTTAGGTCAAATTGTACACGCTCCCTGTGCCAAGACTGTGAATATGAAGATATTAGCTGAAGCAAAATCCCATGCTAGATATTCTCAACCCTTTGGCTTCTTATTATCGGCATTTTTAAAATTCGTTAAAAAGAAAAGTAAAAATGTGAAATCCTGAAATTCAGGAACTCGATCTTGATCTAATTACTCTAAGTACTGTATACTCCGTATCCATGGAAGCTATTTGAACGGCCGAGAGAAACTTCGAATAAAAGTCGAACCGTTGAGAGCGAACGACGATTTCGTCAAAGCGTCGAAAAGATAAGTAGAGTAGGCGAAAACGTTTGACGAGCGAAAGCAGCGAACAGGACGAGCTCGTCTATCTATCCGGTGGGTGTACGTTCTTCGGCCAACAATGCCCACCCCCCAGTGCCGGCAGGCTGGCTTTCTGTATCTACCGATAATACAGCGTGTCGTACTAGCGGTTGATACACGTACAAGGCTTATCTGAAAGTGGTTACGTATTTCATGGCTGACATTACCTTATCGTGAATGGGGGGCCGGCGGTATCAAGAGCGGCCCGTGCGAAACGCGACGCCAATTTGGCCTAGTTGACTAGAACCCGTCTCGCGATTGAATAGCTCGCCGATTCTGATAGATAAACGGTAGCTTGATCCAATTTTAATAAGACGTCGCCGAGATACGTACGACTTCGAGGATTAAAGCTTCTCCGTACGCAGTCGTCCCTTGTTAGAACGCGAAACGACGTTCGTTCCGTAGTTGCAACAAGTTGGAAAAATCAATATTTGTACAAATGCAAACTGGCGCGAAGTAAGCTCGCCGACAGCGCGAAACTTTCACGCGATTAAAGCGCGTCATCTGGATGCACCAGCTGCATATACACTAAGATATATACCTAAACGTCGACGCGTTCGTACGTGTCGCTGAAAATCTAATAAAGGATGGTACGCGCACAAAGCTGCGAACTAAAAACTCCCTTGGGAAGTCAATTCTCTTTATCCTGTGTCATCTTACCAAACGGTGCGAGGATTATATTATATTTCACAAGTGATTTTAATTTCATATTTGAACATTTTTATATATGTATATATTTGTAAGAAGCGTAATAGCTTCCTATTTAAATGCTTCGATTTTTTTTCTAAATTAAATTTATGAACTTTAGGGAAAAAATATATCGAAATAGCTAATAAATTTAGCCTGTACGCAACTCGCAGCGATAAATCACTTACTTGTTACCAGAAACGAGAATAGTCGAAAGCCTGAACTGGGTCTACAGAAGTAAAAAGTTTTACGGCTCAGCTGGGCCAAGAATGCGACTCTTCAAAGTGCGGCGGCCAAGAATTTACGACGTAATCACAATTAATGTCAATGTTGTTCAAAAAGTCAGCGGGTGTACGCGGTAAGCAAACAAACCGCGAGAGGGTCTATTCAGAGACTACATTGTTCCTCAACAAGTTGCAACGAGAGCAGCTAGTCGTTAACGACGTATAAACTCAT
The DNA here is from genome assembly GCA_004307685.1 of Ceratina australensis. Classification (NCBI taxonomy): domain Eukaryota; kingdom Metazoa; phylum Arthropoda; class Insecta; order Hymenoptera; family Apidae; genus Ceratina; species Ceratina australensis. Next base: position 14,317 of record SHCU01001715.1, on the reverse strand, counting down.
CAACGCGTATTCCAACGTGGAGAGACAGGACCTATAAAATGGCCGAGGCCTTGCCTGGTTGTTCTCACAGCGGGTTGGCACCAGGTAATATGGAAATGTCGAACAAAGTGAAAATTGCAGCCACGTCGCTGGATTTAATGTCCGCAGATGCGTTGCCGCGACGAAAGGTCTATCCTAAATCCGGATTCCAAACTCATCCGATCTAATCCGGCGACCCGGGTGCTCGACGCGAAGCGCTTAGACGCGGTTCTCCTGCAAATGTCGATTGTCCTTGCCCTCGTCGTTTACCGCCCGTTATTTTCAATGAACTACAAATCCGTGAACGAGATTCCTGATTCCTTCGCTAACGCCGGAAGATGTTGTCCGAGCGTCAAGTCGCCCTCTCACGTTTAACTCTTTGGGGCACGGCGAGATTAAAAGTGTCCCACCTTTTTAACACTAAACTTATCGACAGAACTTGCACACTAATATACTATTCTAATATCTTTCACATTTTAGTGCTACTTAATATTAGCATCGGTGTTTTAGTTTGATACCGGTTTAAGTCAGAGTTACGATTTTAACAATATGACAAAACCAGTTCTGCTTTATTTTTATTCCGCATAGATGAATTTATGCTATATATGCTATACATATATTATTATATTTATGCTATTTATGCTATATTTATGATAATAATTTATTTTGACCATGCGTGGTAGGTTTAGTATTAATATACTTCATTGCATGGTGGGACGTTCTTAGTCCTACCTCGAAATCTTGCAGCGGCTGCATATGCGTTAGTTTACATTTCGTCTTATTTACGTAAACTTAGGTGACACGGCGCAATAACAACTGTAATTAACTATTGCTATTTTGTTATGTTTTTACGTGATGTTTAAATAAAAATATTTTTTCAATTTTGTTTCATTTAAAACCCGATAAAATTCCTGTGCGACATGAGTCTATTTCTGATCTGAAATCCTGTACCTCAAAGATTTAACGGAGTACCCCCGGGTAATGGAAGTAAACATGAGAATTGTTCGATATTTAAAAATTGAAAATTCAGTTAAAGATATAAACCTTACTCCTTTGTAAATATCATATTTTCTCAAAAGATTATAACTTTAAATATTGGATACAATCGTTTCATCATATGTCTCAAACTTCTGTCAGGGGTCTTATGGTTCTTAAGATTCAGGTAGTATGTAAAACCCGGTATGCGACGGCTTCGAGGCATTCTTGTTATTAGCCCCGAGCACCTGTGTTCGGAATTAATTACGCGCTGTTGGTAAATCGAAACGAGAGAGAGAGAGAGCACAGGACGTATTCGCGTTCTCGTCAGAGACGAAAGCTAACGTTGCAAAGAACGTAGCCTGTGTAGACAAACAACGATGACGCTTGAATTATTCGTAAGATGTGTCAGGTAACGCGAGTTACGAACTAGTCAGACAGAGACTTTTGCCCCGCACGGTGTACTTGAATGTTCTTGTTACCATGTTTGAAAAGAACGGCGAGAGAAAAAGTATTACCAGGTTATTTGCCTGGTAGACAAGTTATGCAACTCGTACGCGCTTCTTCCTGCAGGGAAAGAAAAGTGCATCAGAGTTTCAGATAATCGAGCAGCCTTGTTTAATCTCGCTTCGACCATATCACGAGCTTCAGAACCTTGGAATATACGCCCGCGATAGATAGGAATTAAAAATAATTCTTGCCTAAAATTGTATAAAAAGATAGTAATTTTCATTCAAATATTAATTCCATATTTTTTTATAGATATGAATAAGTTAAAACGAAAACGAATATCCTACGAAAAAACTACTCTAGAACTGTCTATGCAATTCAAATAAAACGGTAGATTCACCTACTTAAGCAAACGTTGCGTTTGTTGTTTCTTTTAATAGATTCACTCGTCAGAAACTGAAAAGCATCGCGTAACTTCCGTTTTACAAATTTCGCATACTCTGCGCGGACAATGTAACTTTACCATTTTAAAAGAATATGCTTTAAATTGACGAGGAAAAAACTACATGCAAAATTTCCATAAAAACTGTACTTAATACAAGTTGCGCAACGAACCGGGCTTTTACGCGTTTGAACGAGTTTTAACGTGAAATCCGTGTAGAGGTTTCGCGCTGAATTTTTCTCATTCAATCTCGTTTCCCGTGACGCTATAGATCGTCTACGCACCATGTGTACGAGGAATTCAGCGCCAACCACCTGGCATCAAATATACGCGTGACTTCATCGACGTCCAGTTACATAAAAAAATAGTTCTGCGGCAAGAGAAGAGGGCCCTTGTAGAAAACTCACAGCTATGCTGGCGTGCAAGCTCGACGAAATGCTGCATACCGATTTGCAAATAGAAGCCTCGAGTATTTATGAATTCCTGAACATTTTCGACTCCCGTGTTCATCCGAAAGAAACTAAGAGAACAAAACGCGAAAGAATGAACTTGGAACCATTTCCCTTAAAATGGAAAATTATGGTCGAAAGAAGAAAGAAAAGATATTTTTCGTAAAATAAATTGAATTTTCCTTTGCTTCAAAGTTCTTCGACTACGCGAAATACGATTTAATACTTTCACAATTTCATACTTTTATCTGAAGATGTGGATTTACCGTCAAGACGACGAGAAAATGTATCCATAATTAAATTCATAAAAAGTTCTTTCTGATAAAATTAATCAAGAGCCAGACGATAAAATTTAAGTCGGTCGTTATGCACATTCCATAAAACAACAATCAGACGTCCGTTGTCAGCAAAATATGGATAATATTTTGCAAATAATACTACAATCGTAATGTGACATATCATAAACGTATCTCAATTATCTTCGCCATCCTTTGACGCATTTTAATCAGCCGGTGATCTGCTGAGCAATGTATTTTACGATTTCAAGTTAATCTCTTAGAGGAGCTGTGACATTGGTCAAGTGCAAAGCAGATATGATAACGGTCTGATTTCCAAGATTTCCAAAATTATTCAATATATTCGTATTGAAAATTATGTTACGTGAAATTGAATTTCCTACTTGAATTCTTTCTAATTATATTTTCTTCATATTTATACATAAGAATAGAATTTATATCTTAATGCAATAAAAGACCAGAAATTTGTTTATCTCAATCCAAGAGATATAAAAATATTTCAACAAGCATACGTGATCCTCCCTTACCGTCCATAGCTCTATGGGGTAATCAGTGTCAACGAAATCTTTGTGTATCTTCTAATGATATTAAAGTTTCGTAGGTGGTAGGCGACACCCGTACGACAGCAGGTTGATCTCCGTAGCTGTGTTAAAATATTCAAATCGCAGTCAGGTATTGCATATTCAGAGCATGCTTGAAATGAATTTATCGGGTGTCTCGTGCTGAAAGATTAAACCCTAGCCGTGAGGGATGTGCAATAATTAAAGCACAGGTGATAAGCTCGAGTAACAGCGACCTCTTCCTTGTTTAATAACCCTTTGCCACTCACGCTATACCGGTTTACAAGCTACCGTGATTGATGTAATGATTTCCGCAGAATTTAAATTAAAGCCATAAACATTTTTCAATCGTTTCGCAGTATCACATCAACTACTATATATTACCAGTGAATTGTCTTTAATCCTTTGCACTCGAAGAATTTTCCCACAAATATTTCGTGAATTTCTTACATGCAAATTAATGCATTAAAATTATTAACCATTTTTTCCTTCGACATTTTTTAAATTAATGTATACATGATTATTATATTAATTAAGTTCAATTCAATCAATAATATATCGAAGCAGTAATTATTTATCTATATAATAGGTATTTTATGAAACAGATGGTGACTGAGAGTCACCTCTCAAATGCGAAGGGTTAAATAAAGCAGGACAGATTTTCTTACGAATATTTCTGACATTTTATATTGTGACTCGACAAGGTATGCCCATTACCCGTATGTCCGTATGTATATTCCTCCATTTCTCAAAGGCAGGAAGTAGTTTCCATCGTCAATACGTTTCCCATCAACGTCAACTCCGAATGGAGCAGCAGGGCTCGCGTCCATTCACCGAGCGAAAATGAAATAAGATTTCGGGAAATGTCACCTACGCCGCGGTGGAGACGCGGCAACTTTCCCCGACACACCGTGTATTCGTCTTTGTCGCGGGGGAAAACTTGACTCCCGAGCATTCCGCTCCATTTCTGACCGCGCGAATCCTTCCCTACGTTTCACGATTTCTCGCGTGGAAAATATTTGAACGCGCAACACCAAGCAAAGAGCTCGGGTTCGATGGTAGCTGAATTTATCGCTCGTCTATTTAAGAAGCGTAACGCGTACCTATCTTCTCGTGCAAGAAGAAGAAGAAGAGGAACGCGCCAGAAAGAGCGGATGGCGTACGCTGCCGCTCAAAAGTATATGTAGACACTTTCTTAATTGCAATCAAACTATCTAAAAAAGTAATAAGTAATTCAATATTTTCATTTATCTATTATCCTATGTATCAATCATCGCTTATTCTGAAAGCTTCTTTTATTTTATATAAGCGATAGACAAAATGAAATGTGCCTGTTACATAATCTCAAATCACAGAATTTTAATTAATTTGATAATACAAAAATGACTGAAAATTCTGTTACATCAGGTGTTTCGATGTAAAAGAATTTACCGATAAATATCGTTCGATAACGACTTCGATGACATGACGCAAAAACTAGCAGCAGGTATCGTGGTACTTTTGATGGACAGTGTACATACAAGTGGTGCGGTGAGGTCGATGCCATCCGAGCGAATCGTATCTGTGCTCTCGGCAAACGATACACACCGTTAATGGACAGAAACGAAGAGCTCGAATCTGGTTGCTGCTCCTAATAATCACCAGCAACAGCTTTGACAAATAACAGACCGCGAATAAATCAGCGAAAGGCCGAGGAAGCGGCGCGACCTCGTTGCCTGGACAGCATTCCTCCGAAGATGAAACGACCGTTAATAAGGCAACGTTTGATAATCATTCTCGCGTAAAGGGAAATTTATTATCGACCACCGGACGAAAACATGCTCGTTAGGAGGGAGAACGGAACGGGAACCAAAGCAGCCATGAATGGTGGTACATCTATCGGATGCCGCTTACAATTAGACAGCTTAACGATTCGCCGCGGTGTTAACGAGACCGTTTGGCAGCGTTCAAGCGGCCCGTGCAAATATCTAAAACAGGCCGGCTCAAACCATGGATCGCGCCCCGACAAGTAGTCAACAAACTTTTTGGAGATACAATCAAATTTCGGAAGTTTTTCGAACTGAAGATATTGCCTCGTTTGAATAAACATGTAGATTCTATCAAATTTATGTCAGTCAAAGCGACGTTCTTTAACCCTTTAAGCGCTATGAACCCATATGTGGGTTGTTACACAATTTATTTATTGCTATTCACGTAGTAATATTTAATAACTGAGTGATTAAATAACCAGATTCATGAGAAGCAAAAAATTATAGAATCTCCAAGACATTCATTTTTGGACAAGTAAAAATGAAATTATCTCATGAATTCGATGAAACGTTGTTATTGTTATGTTGTTCATGTTGTTTAATGAAATTTTTGTTGCTTGTGTTGCTTAATGAAATATATGGTTATTAAGGCTCTTGAGGTCGCTACATAATTTATTTCAGTTGCAATCAATATACTCTGCAATGGAAATTCAGCTCAACTCTTAAAAAGTACGTAGCCCACAGAAATTTTTGTAAAGAGTGACCTGTCCACAGCGCACGTTTAACGTTGGACAACGCAGCGGTCAAAGGGTTAAAGAACAAATATTGTACATTATACTTAAACTCCTGAAAAATTCCAGCTTGACTAACACAGCTGGGTAAAAACTGCTTTAATGCGAGCTTTGAATGATCATTTATTACGCAACTTTTAAGTTTATTAATAAGTAGACATTCCGCAACACTTCTTAATACTTCGTTGGTTGTTCGTGACTCAGGATTATGACTAAGTAAATTTCAAGTTTTTACCGGGATGTATAACTTTCAAAATTTCCGAAAGTTCTCACTGGTGTATGTAACTGTTACGTTAAAAACAAATATTACGTTTTTTGTGAGACAGTAAAAAAATTGCGAGGCAATGCAACATTTATATTTTCTAGTTTTTCCCCCCCAGAAAGAACTGGAGGGCAATGAAAAACGTGGTGCATAGAAAGCGTGCGGAGAATGGTAGAGTTTTATGCGTGACATCGTTCAATTTTTGTGGTGTCAAACATAAAATACATTGCCGACGGCGTATAAAGATAAGAGTTTTAAGCGCCATAAGTTCGCTACGGTCCAACCTCTCTTTAATCGTAAATATGAAAGTGACTATCTCGTTCTGGAAATACCTCCTGGTATGTTACAAGAATACAATATCCATTAATATCGGATAACGGTTGCTCGACCCTGTCCCGGGATCAAATTATTGAAATGGGAAAGACAGACGAGATTCAGAGAAATTACTTTTATCTATAATATTCTTGCTATTCACGTAGTAATATCTAATAACTGAATGATTAATAACCAGATTCACGAGAAGCAAAAAATTATAGAATATCCAAGACATTCATTTTTGGACAAGTAAAAATGAATTTATCTCATGAATTCGATGAAACAAAAAGTTGCATAAATACCAAAAATTTTATAATAAAATCATCAAGTAATTATAAAGCGCTTCATTCTATACTATGAAATATATATTTTCTAACGATCACTAATTCACAATATTTGTCAGATTTATTGACAAATAAGAAATGCTTGAGAAAAATTTATGGATACAAAAATTTGTCTTAAAATTTATGGATATAGAAAATGATGAGAGTTGCCCGATTATAACGATACGTCGATGCGCTACAAGTGGATGGCGAAGTCAGAAAATATTAGCTCACGGAGCCGTGTTATCACGGCGTGTATCAATTAATTCTGCCCGTCGGCGAAGTAATCGTAGGTAAATCAGACCGAGATTCGATAAGGATTTACATTGCGCGCCTGTTCACGGGTGTGCAGAGGCGTACGGGCCGATGCACAGGTGGTGCTCGCGACGTGAACGCGCGACGCGTTTTCCCTGTTCACGAATTTCGAGTCTGGGGGAGAGAGGCTGCCGTGTATGCGAACGAGAGGCATCTGTATGCGGTCACGTAACCGGCGTGCACGATTCTAAATACCCGCACGCGGACGCGATCCAGACACGAATCAGACGCTGGTGCACATGGTTCACGATAAAATTAGATACGAAAGGTGTGCCGGCTGCTAAATACGTCGGCCCGAACTCTTTTTCCTGTCCGCGTTGGGGCCGCGACGGAAGCGAGACGCGAGATGACAGCGACAGGGGCGTGAGAACATTGCGACGGAATGACGGGTGAAAAGAGGCTACAAGACTAGCAAAGGTGTGGTTATCCCCGGGAAACTAGGAAGAGCTGAATTTTTGACGGGAGACGAGAAAAAGCAGGGAAGAACCCGAGATAACCAGAAAAATTCGTGGATACGAAACGTTTCGAATGAAAGGAATCAAGGGGTCAGGGAACGGGTGAGTAATGGAAAAAATTGTAGAACAGAGCGCAGATGGCGAGACGCGTATAGCTCGTGCTGGAAAGTCCGGTTCTGCGGAATGAGACCGGACTTACTGAATTCAATACAAAAGGATCGTGTAGCAACAGATCCTCGCGATGACAATACAAGACCCGAGGGATCCGGCATGAAAAACGAAACAAAACTTGCACGGGAACTGGTCCTCGTTTCATGCAACGTAAAGAATTTTGAATGCTTAAGACCCCGGAGCAAACGACCACGTACAGACACTCGTGGGACCAGACGTAAAAGATTCTGGCGGAATACAAGTTACGCTTGAGATGACCCGATCGAGGTTCGGCTGTGTAACAATTAGATCGTCGGACGTAAAAACGTTATTCCGTGAGACGTTGAAAGTGCAATAGCGTGATTAAGGTCAGGAAGACGGTGAATACCGTTAATGGTTTGTAGACCCCCGAGGGATTAAGTGTTCCACGCGACAAAAGGCCATCAGGGCTCCTTGAGCTACTGAATCTCAGAGACTCCTAGGATTCTCG
>SHCU01001714.1:4119-17150 GCA_004307685.1 Ceratina australensis | reverse complement strand
ATTTTTAAAACTTACGTGAGAGAAAACTCTTGAGCAATAATTCTGTACATGTAACATTCGCAGTACAACCAAGTAGTATTGAACCATGTTGGAGTACCGCCTTCTATATCAGTTCTTCTCATCAGATACTTATTCCATTCACCAGCATCGTTCTTTGGATCATCAGGAAGCAATCGCATAGGCTTCAATGTTTTATTTGTTACTAATTCATTCTTCAATTTACTAATATACCCTGACATTTGTTTCACATCATCCAAAGCTTCCTAAATCAAAATCTCAGGTATTATCTGACCCTAAAAGGTATATAATGAACGTTTATTTTACCTGTCCATATTTCTGAGCAATTCTCTCTTTGCTACGACTAAGTGTATCAATGATTTTAGTTAGAATTACTGGCAATCTATCTTTGAGTGTTATATAAGCAAAACTCCTACAAAAAAACATAATAATTAATCATAGTTTCATAAATCTGTCTATATAGAACAAGAAGTTGAAGATTTCATTCAGAGATTCGCATGATGCAACGTATTTTCAGAGAAATAATTAGCCAGTGGAGTAGGTTAAATGATGATTTAACTACCGTTTGTAAATGCCTGACAAAGGCACACCGAAGGGTGTCCATATATCCTGGAGGTCCCGAATCTCCACCGAATTCGATCTTTGAGTCATGATCCCAGTATCAGAATTTGCTGTTACAGTTAGAATACAACAGATCAGAAGCAGCTGTGCATACAGCGTGAAACCTGAAATGAACCGATAGCGATAATCCCTCATTTCAATGATTCCGCTTATGTAATTATACGAACGTTGCTATTCACCGCGCGTTTTAATTTTTTCGTCAGAACGTCTCGGCTGGCCGTTCCGTTTTCGGAATATTCCACCGAGTTATACTACTGAATGAAGCATTGCCGTGTCTATGTACGACTGTTAAGCACGTGCAATGCGCTTGCGTGTATTTGTCTCGCCATTCAACGCTATAACCCGTTATCGCACTCACACTAAACAGGGATCGAACGCGTGAAGCTATTATTCCGGGCTCGCTAATGCGTGGACATTGTGATTTATTGCCCGGATCGCACGGTGATAGTGACTCCTTGCCATTGCATTCGAAACGCTGAAGTGTAGGTGATTAACAATTTTAAATAAGATGTACAGATTTATTAAATTCCATTCGTATTCTATTATTACGCAATGGATATTATTCATTTTTTAACAAGTATTAATACCGCTGTTTAATTGCACTAAGTATTTATTGGATTTTTCTACAAGCGTAGAATCTTTTAATTAAATAGGATATCATGGTAAATGATTGTTCAAGAATTCTGCATTTATATGCTCGCACAGAAAGCTAATCTTTATCTCCTCGGTTCTTCACTCGTGCACATTCCTTCTTCTTACAACAGTTACACGTGAATCTGCATCTTAAGCTGTTCCGTAACGACCCACGAAGTTACATTAGCGTCAGTTGTGCTCGCAGTTTTGTCCAAGTTCAGTCGCCAGATAGAAATTGATACCAAAGGCACAGCCGTGGGTGTTAGATATTATTTTACCTTCTTGTTGTCTTCAGTTCGGTTTTTTGCCGGTACCAAGAAACAGGAAACTTCAACGATAATTCAGCTACAGGTGTCTCAGACTTTATTAAATCTGTTAAGAGCACTCCCGTTTAATTGTCTCGGTTTTGCGTTACCGAACACGGTAACTTCATTCCAATGCAAATTAACAATAACTTTTTTAAATTCTAGACAACGAAGTATATAACAAAATATTTATATCCAAATCCCATCGGATAGAAATCGTGGAAACGAGAATTCATCGTTTGAGGGACAACAGCGTCGAAAAGTGTGTTGCGTGTTAAAGAATTTAATCGAAGGGCACGCGTTAGCCGATCCGCGGTGAGACAATTGGCGGCTGGAACAATTTGCAAGATAGCATCGCGGTCGCCGCGCGTTCTATTCCTTCGAATGAAATCCGCTCTCGCCCGGGGTTGGGCCCGTTTCCTCCTTCCACGTTCGGGCGCTCTGGAAGCAATGTTGCTAATTACTACATACCACCGAATGCGGCATAACCTGCGACCCATGAATTCCGTCAGCCCCGGACCCGCCGCTCGACCGGCTGGTACAGTCGCGGGAGTCAGTTTTCCTCCGTGTAATCCGTGGAAATTGCGGTTTCCTATGAGCCCGGAACGAACTGATAATACGCTCTTGAACGGTCCAGCCCCGCGTTCGTCTTGCATTCCCGGTTAAAATCCACGTTCGAGCATGTGCGAATCCGAATTCGCGCGATTCCACCGCGCTGTGTATATTTTCCTGCTCCGCGTTTCATCCGCCGGGCCGATATTAGAAACACTGTCCATACGCATTCCTCGTTTCTCGGTTCGTCGGCTCGCGTAAATCATTTGATTTATCACTAGAGAGATTTAATTTGTACGGGTATATATTTAATATTTTATAGAGGATGTCGTTGAATTAAGCAGCGCAGGCTGTACGTATAGATGGAAAGTTTCGGTATAACTGTAGCTGGCTAATTTTATATTCATATTAATCTGGGTGATAACTAAAACTTCCCGGCCGGATTCTGAATGATTCACCGGAGTGCGAAGAATCGGCACGGGCTGACTAGCAGACAATATGGAATTAATTATAATTAACCACTATTCAACGGAAGTTTCGCGAACAATTTTGTAGCCTCGCCACGGGGCGGTTGTAATGAACTCGCAGGTACCTGCTATCATTTACATTCTCTTAAAGCCGCGAGTTCGAGTTTCTACCTAATCGCAAACGCTGCCTCCGAGAAACGTCAAAGAACTTGCTTAAATTAATTAGTATGTTATTCGAGCGAGGTGTAGAACTTCCCCGGGATTCTTCTCTCGCCTCTCGTCTTCGTTCTCCCCGACAACCGCAAACCGTTCTGCACGCTGCTAAACAGAGGCAAATTCCTTATAAAGCGTGATAAATCAGGACCTCGTTAATTGCTTTCTGAAATTTCCAGTTTCTTATTTACCTCGCCTAGGGCTGGGAAAAAAGTACGTCAGCTTAAATTGTACCGCAGGAAGTAAGTAGAGATCTGATAAGGATTGAAGCAGGGAAAAGATTATTAAAGTGGGAAGACAAAATAAGAAGCGAAGATGTTATAAGCTAATGAAGACATACCTAAATGGGAAGAGAGAATGGTGGAATGATTGAGAAGTATAAGATTAGAAATACTGCTACTATTTAGCTCGTCGTTAATTTTAATTGTGCGTGAACAGAAAAGATTTTACTGTTTTATGATATCAATTATATAATAATGTATGTATAGAATAATTATTTAACAAGTTTTCTAGCCAAAGTACATTGTCTGTCTCTTGGTTACTCTTCTGCGTTACATGCAGCGTAGCGATGTTGCTCACGTTTTTGACTTGGGTTCGCAGTCCTCGAAATCTGTGTTCTTGCGGACTCACGGTATCCCGATTGCTATTGTGCGACTGGGAGAAACTCCGAATGTACCGAGTTGTAATTGGAATTCAAAGATTTTTCTCTTCTCAAGTAATCGTGCTAAAATAAGTCGGTGCACGTATCCGGGTAATGGGATTACAATTTTCTTGGTTACAATTATCTTGCAACATTGGACTGCATAAAGAGAAGCTTTTTACCTCTCAGAATAGATTAGATTTTAGTTACTGTTATTATGATCAGCGAGAGTATACGTATTTATTTTTGATGGAGATTAAAGTTTCGAGTACGTAGAAATATGAATTCGCTAACTGACCACCTGTCCGCGTTCTAACGCGATTATCCTCGCCGTTTTCCACTGTTCATTTCCGAAGTTACTGCCAGCCATCTGGTTCGCGTATTTACGATGTTCCGGTGGTGACATTAGCCACGACGTGCCACTACATTAATCAGTCTCATACGTTGAATGAACCGGCGAGGAAAGGAAATTTAATGGGTAGTAACAGAGGAAACAATCCTTCCATTATTTGCTTTACTCTTATCTTACATCTGAAAGAATTCTTACAATTATAAAAATTAAGTTACACATCGAAATTCATTTACTGAACGTTTCTGATACAAAGCAATTTTCGGTGAAACGTCGTATGATAAAATGCTCTCGGAATACTCTTACCTGATAATTGGAAGCTTGGAAATTGTTAACAGTGACAAGGAAGTTTTCACTTCTTGCTCGTTCCCCTCTTGAAGAACCTTGTGCAATCAGAAAACTTGGGGAAACGTAAGACTGAAACAAACTTGAAGGACATAAAGAGAAGAAACATAAGCGCGCGTAACCTTTTGACCAGAAAGAATCACCGTTAACTTCTTGCCTCTATTTAAACGAGAAAAATTGCTTCCCTTAAGACAATACCGACGGCCATTAATTACTTAAAACCTTTCTACACGGCGAGAAGTGTACCTGCAATTAATAATTTTTATCGAAGAGGCAAATGTTAGCCTACGATTAACATTTGTATTCGTTAAACGGCGCCTGTGATAAGTCCATACTTTATTTAGGAATTGATCGGGTTCAATTTTAGTTGACATCGCAAGCGCGTGGAAATATATATTAAACTTTTTGACCCAGCCTTCGAGAGCATCTCATCTTTTTACTAACAAGATAGAAATCGTATCGAATTGAAGACGTAATTTCGATATCTAATATCGTTCGAACGATGCCTCTGATATTTGACAGCTAGTAAAGCTATGATTTTCCGGTCAGCCTGAAGGAATTCTGCCGATCATTCGGGATTCCCAAAACGCTGCTCGACTTTAGCTATTCTCTGTACGACCCGCTCTTTCCGTCGATTCTTTTTAGAAGTTCGACGTTTGTCTCGATCGTCGTACCTTTTTCTTCCAACCGTTCCTTTTTCTTCCGTTCTCCCCTTCAAGACGCCCAGACGAACTCTCGAAATTTCCGGAGTTTCCCCGCGTGCCCAGGGAAGGGCGCACCGTACTCCTAATTCCGCCGAATTAAACCCGCCTTTCGAGGCCGAATTTGTTCTAATTGCGACTGCGGTTTCGCCGGCGAATGGCGCGAAAACGAACCCCGACGTGATCAATGCTTTATAGAATTATTCCCTTCGCACAGGTTGTTCCTCTGCTAAGAAATCAGAAACAGATGTTAAAAGATCTTTAATTGGTGATCTTATTTTTTCAATTCTATTTGAAATACAAAGTATCGACTACTTTATAATTGCTGAACAATACTTCATCTCCTTTGTCAAATAAATGTCATATCTAGCCACAAAGTGAACTTCGAACTCTCTTCTGGATTTACAGTCACATTTTAACATAGAAAAGGCAAGTGCCAATCATAAAGCATATTGGAAAATAAGAAAAGTGGTAACCGTGGCAGTAAAGAGGTCGTAGAAGTCACAAATAGCCGAAACGAATTTCTAAGAGCACCCAAAAAGTATCACGCATCATTGTTTAAAGAGCTACGTAGCTAAAATTTTTACCGTTACCAGTGATGCCGTCGAGGTATGATGTCGCAAGCAGTGTTTCCATCTGAAATTCATTGGTTCCGATAAAAGTGTCGAGATTTTACTGTTTCATGCGATGCTTAAAGAGTTTTCGGTCCCAGTCCTAATGTTCTTATAATAGAAGAAGCCGTAAGATGATTTTCCCGTTTCATGATTTATTATACGATTATTATTATACGATATAATTCCATTATGATATCTAAGCACGACGTGAATGCATTAATTGGCACATTCATAAACGAGGGTATTCACTGGAGCTCAACAGAAATCGTTAGAGCAGTGGCATCGCTTTTGATGGCACTTTACCCCGTTGAATGTAAGGGAAGCTCCGGGTACAGTGAGACGCTTTCAAAGATGCTTAGCAATTAATCCGAACGAGCCAGCCAATTAAGGCGGGCGGCTTAAACGTTTGACCGTTAATTACGCGTAACGCGTGTGGAACGCGGTATGGTAAAAATGGTCGTCGCGGAACGGAAACGCGAGCGGTGTAGCGGTTGCGTTGCCTGTATATACGAAATAATAGGGTAATTGTTATGCCGAGGCACGGCGGTGGGAGGATCAGAGCCACGTCTACCCGATAAGACACGACCCCGGGGGATACTTAACGAACTTAACTTTCCACGGATCGTGTGAGCATCTGCTTTACCGGAACCACCGCTCCGCGCCGTTTCACTCGGCTCGAAACTAAGAACCTCGTTCGCGGTGGTTATCTTTAATAAACAAAACGATCTTGGTGATATTCCCACTGTGAAGCTTTTTTATTCGAATAAATTACAACAATTCTAATGGAATTTCTTGTTTCATTGCGATGTACAGGGTGTAAAGATGGGCAATATTTTAGGAGCGTATTCTACAGGCCAAAATAAGACAAAAATGAAGAGTGGCAAAATTGCGTTCATCATTAATTAGTTATTAGGAAATAAAAATTCGGCGTCCTTGCGTTGCTGTATGAGTAGAACACATGAGCATATCATATTACATACGTACATATGATACATACATATGACGTATAGAAAAATTTGAAACCTTGGTAAATGTTCTACTATATCTGAGCATATTTTGAACCCGATCTGGAGAACTTTCTGGAGAATTTTTTAATTGCCAAGGAGTAATTAATCAAGGACCAATCGCAGTTTTGTCTGTTCATTTTCGTTTTATTTTGGGCCATAGAATATGATCCTCAAATGTTGCCCACTTGTAGGTTTACACCCTGTATGTATTACGCGCTTCGTATCATCTTCGTTAAATATATTTTAATTATTTACTAAATTGATTTTTCATTATCGTGAAGGTTTGTTACATCTTAAGAGGATAAATCTGTACATAAGAACATGTTTCTCTGAATTTCTCATTCCGATCTAAATAATGAAAAAGAGCTTGGAAGTAAATCGGACTACGTAAATGAGTTCTTAAAATTGTGACCAGTTGATGGCCACTATTCATGTTAATGTCCCAAAGCGCAATTATCTCAGGCAATATGCATCATTTTTAGAATAACATTAACCACGAAACATTCTCATTAAGCATTCCTAATTTTTATATTTTCTTTTCCTACGAAAATTCTCCTGCTTGATTTCTTACTTTCAAATCTGGTAAGTACCGGCAGGTGAATTGAAACAGACACCACCTCGCCGAAAACACTAGGTACACAAGGGTGTATTTACTGTTTGTCCCTTACCGAGGTTCGGATAAACACGCGAGTCTACTTCGACTTGCAGATTCGTCGAGTCTCAACATCTGCCGGGTAATCAGTTGCCTATCCTCGCAGGGAAATTAAGAGACGAGAGAAATAATTGTATCTCATTTGTAATTTAATGCATTAAATTTCACTGACACGCTTGACACGCCGACGCGTATTATTTTAATTGAAATTTCGGCCAGACCTCCTTTCATCTCTTTGTCGAGAGTTATCAAGGGAAGAGGAAAAAAAAAATGTAATTTATGAAATCAGACCGGGTTTATTTATATCCGAGTAAGCTGAAATTTTATTCGACCGGAGGACAGAGCATTTGAAACACACGCGGAAATAATATACACGCGTAGCTACGTATCTACCCTCTCGGGCCGGGCGAACGCAACATCGGAACCGGGCACGGTGTCGGGCGCCTGCCTATAATTTAATTGGAATTTAATTTAATTGGAATTTAATTTAATTGAAATCGCTCGTATGCGGCCGGCAAAATGGTTTCCGCTTACAAAATACTGGCCGTTCGAAAGTATATAGCGGATGAGAATTTTTCCGAATGTCATCACGGATACTCCGGGAATGTTCACCCTGTCCGTGATTTTCATGAATTTTCCATATTGCGATGTTCCCACGCAATCACTGATATTATGGCAGAAGTGATATCTGTAAATCCGACCGGGATACGTCAGCGAGCCGTTTTTTTTCCCCGTACCGCGTGTAATTTTTTTTTTTTTTCACCTCTCCGGTTCCCACTATTAAATTTATACCGCCGTTTCACGCCCGTACCGAACCGATACGTTCCGTGTCAAAATAGCTGTACTTTTGTTGATGAAAGTCCCACGAAGCTTTTTGCTTCTGTAAATCATTTATCGAAAAAGATTTACGCTTCTGGTAGATAACGCACGGTCGTACGTCCGGTTTTATTCGGTATTTTTTTTCAATCGAGAAATACCATTGTTCGGGCACGATATTTTTATTACATTCGCCGGTATAACAAAGTCAAATCGCTGATAAATCGCCTTTCATTTTTTAATGGGAAATTATTTCTGGCGGAAAGAAACGTTGAAATTGAGTCAGGGCCCGAGCGTTGCACGGGTTAAACGGTGTCACTAAAATATTCAGGAGCCGGCTGTCAAGTTTCGGGTTAGTCGTTAGGAATTTACCTAACGAACCGCGAGAGCCCACGAAACCTCGAGGCGCACGTAAGGAAGGCGGCTCGGCCCCGTAGGGGATTCCACGGGTAAAAATGCAAATCTATTTCTGCGTCCGTCGGTTTACTTTGCTCGGTCACGAGTAATTGCCCAACGTCCACAGCCTACGGGCGCTTCTCCCGCCGGAAGATGCAGTTCACCGAGAGTTTAAGCCCGGCCAACTATTTCAACCTCCGGCCTCTCTTTCCACTAGCCAGCAATAACAGTAATCAGGATATAGGATTAAACGGAATGAGACGACGCGCGGAGTGAATTGAAATTCGTCGAGGAGAAAGAGGGATTGAATTCCGACGGATAAACAATTTCTTCGCTCGCATCGTCTGACGAACCGAAAATCTGCTCGTATAAAGACGAAAAGTTTAATCCATGTTTTAGCAAGATATTATTAATGTTGGAAAAGTCACGTGGCTATCCCAGAATTTCCTTAAATCGTACATCAATTTAGATCAATTATTTCTGTATATTAGGTTGTTCCATAAGTTTCTTCTCAATTTTTGAAACGAAATTAACACTATGACGTCGGTGCCATGCAGTAAATAAATAGATGAACACGTAATACAAAGAAATAACGTACTCTTATTTGCGTATGTATATCGTCGCAATTTCGAGAAAATAGAGGGACAGGATTGAGACATGGGAATTGATAATAAGATTAGTAAGCAAGAGCCTCGAAGAACCGCCGGTGATAAGCGAAATTATGTGAGTCAGTTCTACCGGCGTGACACGAAAAAATCTAGATCAAAATTTTGAAATCTAAATTCCGCAGTTAAAGGGTTAATTAATTTCAAACAATTGGATTGGACAGGTGTGTAAAGCAACAAAAGAAACAACGAATTATCCCATTAGTTTCTTTCGTATCGCATATTAATTTCGTTTACAAAAATTGGGAAGAAATTTATGGGACAACCTAATAATTACTGGTAATTGATTGTTAAAATTATCAGCGGTACGTAGTCAATCAGCGTGGAAGCTCGTGTTTTCGGAGCGCACGTAACGCAGGAGAACTGGAAATAGTGTGGCCGCGGCGTTTTCCCCAATAAAAAGTATCCCGCGGTGGAAGAAAGGGGAATACAAAGTTACTGGACGTCACGTACGTGACGATGAAACGATCGATATAATTGCGCTCCCTTCGAGCGAGGATTCGTTATCTCGATTGTGGTTAAAGCGGGAGAGAAATCTCTTTCCCGGAGATGGACGGAACTTCGACGGGTTTAGGCGTTCGCCGAGGGAAGAAGTTACCGCTCACGAGTTCACTTACTCCAAGAAGTTTGTTCGCCCCGGGAAAGAATTGATGTGTGGAACGCATGAAATGCAATCATAAAAGTTCGATTTAATACTGCTTGTACCTACGAGAAATATGTGTGTCGGAGTTTCAGAAATATTCCACAAATTAACAGACGACAGATAAATTACTATTAATTAATCGTATTTTATATATCGAGCAATTCATTTAATACATTGACTGTAAACTTAACCCTTTGACTTACAATGATGTCTGGGAGGTGTCATTCGCTTCAAGTCAAATTCGTACAAATTCCGTTTTATTTTTAAGTTAAAGAGTTAATGGTAAGGTTTATCCGAGAATGAGTTACTGAAATGAGGTTTTAATCCTTTAACTTACAAATAACACGGAATTTATACGAATTTGATTTAAAGTGAATAACACCTCCCAGACGTCATTATAAGTAAAAGGGTTAATCGAATTTTACGTGATATAAACGAGATACGTCGAATGATTGAGCTCCTCCAAAAAAAGATACCTTTTCGTCAGAAGTTAAATAACTAGGCGAGTCTTAAGAGTTTTGCGATCGCGGGGAATAATTGATCTAACGAGTGGCTCGGCGAATCTTAAAATTGATGAAAAAAATTGGCACAACAGGAGACCGCAACTTTGTGGCCGCATGCACGCGCATAAATGCATAACGTTACGATATCGTAAAAGGTTAGAGCTCGTAGCACCGTTTAATTTTCCGTCGTAGCCTTTTTTCCCCTCTCATATCTATTACCCTCTCAAAGATATTGCCCCTCTTAATTCCAAGCAATATGAGGGCAGATTCGTTCCACGGGTTTTGTAAGAATTTTACGGCAAACGGTTAGGGAGCTCCGGCTCCTCCTTGCATAACATTTATTCCCCGGTAAACAGGATGCAACAAATTTTTTGTTCGTTAGAACAAGTTCCCGGGGCGAGGAGCTTCAAATTCGAGGATACGCGTTTAACGTAATCTTCGGACAAGTCGCGCGGCCGTTGTAAAAAGTGTACGGCGGCGGGAAACAAGAAAGCGTAAAGAAAAGAAGAGAGAGAAAAAATAGTAACTTTGTAAAACGTGGACGGGTCTATTAACCGGCACGCGTTATCATGCCGTCAGGCTTTCTCGAAAAAAAAAGAAGGAAAGCGAGAGAGAGAGAGCGATGAGAAAAAAAGAAAACACGGAGCTTAACTGGAAAAAGGAGCTAATAACGCGGACTACCGTATACAGACACTGGTTAATGCCGCTCGTAGCGGCCACTTTCGGTGAAGTCTCTCGAGAGTGAAGAAGAAGCTGAGGAGAATCAAGATAGAAGAGAGCTCGAGGAACCCCGGTGGGAAGCGGCACTAGAGAAGAGGACGGACGCAACGGCGCGAGCGGGAAGGAGAGAGATGGAACTAGCCCGGGACTGAATGGTCGAGGAAAAGAGCCGAAGGAGTAGCCGCGAGCTACGGACCGTATTATGGAGCAAAGTAAAGGGAAGGCAAGTGCTGGCACCGGAGCTAGTCGAGGGTGAATTTAATTCATAATCCGCCACAATGCCTACTTGCCGGCAGCTCGGCTCATCAACGTTTCACGAGGCCTTTTTCTTCGGGCATTGCCGACCGTGAACTCGCGTCTCTCTTTCCCCCTCGCCAGATAGGATTCTATGTAACCTGGCTCGGTCCGGTTGAATGCAGGCCAAAACGTAGAGCAAGGAGGATCACGGTTTGTCATGTAAACACGTTTCGATGATGAAACAGAAGAGGCTGGGGATCGCACGATTGATATTTCATTGTCGTACCAACCGGTGGCTATTAATATCTGATGGACCGGTTTAACTCTTCTACTAGGGGCGATATTGTCAACTGGTTTTGTCACTCTCGTTTGATACCAGCTTTCGCATTTGTAAAGAATCATGTATTCCTGATTTCTATTGGAGAGTTTGTATAAGGCCTTACGTAAAAACAAAGCATTGACATTTTAATGATTGTTAATCATTAATTTTTTATGTAGAATTGTAGTTTTATATTGGTCATTATGAATTCAGTTACTGTAAGTGATTATCGGATCACTGATATGCCTGCAATTATTCAGCAGTATCATTTCTCCATAAGTATCCACGTTATTTTTGATCGTTGACTCGTAAACCAGTTTCACAGTAGTCAAAGCCTGTTGGCATGGAATCAGACTTATGAATATTTTTACGACAGCGAAAGTATTTTTTTACTACCGATTTATTAGCGGATATACGATTTAGTTGCTGGCACGAGCTGGCCTCGTGATTAGGGGTTCCGGCTGCGGGTCTTAAATTTGCGTACGGCTCGTAAACGAAATAACTCGATTTTATGAATACCAACATAATACTTACCGTATTCTCAGAATTTAGTCCATGGATTCTCTCCTGCCTTTCGACTATTGTGAAATATGAAATTCACTTAGCTAACAAGTAATAAAATTCTTAATATTTATCAAAGCGTGTTTGAACAAAATGAAATCCATAGCAATTGCAATTGAAATGGTAATCATGCAATAATTCTCTTTTAATTTTCCTACTCGCCTGGCGGGAAGGGGAAACGTGAAAACTGAGAAATAAGAAGGAATTCGATGCCGCGGAGGCATGCAGTGAAAATAAGGGAAGGGTCGTTTTTTAAAAAAAGGAGCAGGGGAAGTGTTGAGCGTGGCATAAAGTCCGGGACATTTGATGATTATGACGCATCGCGAGCAGTGGTTTCTGTTCGAAGGAGAAAGGTTTACGGGCTGCCATTTCTGACAATTTCTACGTCGTTTCTTTGCATGCCATTAACATTATTTCCTTCCCGCAGCTGTTTTTTACTGTTCCCCGCGAATCGTATCTGCGTTACTGTTCGTAAAAGCTATTTAAAATTACTCTCTTCTACGAATTGCTTCTACCAGCTACTTTCGCCAGCTCTTCGCATTACCGTGACATTTTTACTTCGCTACATTTTGATAAAACAAACTACAATTTATCTTGTGCCATTCTACAAATTATTATTATTTTCTTCGTTTGAGATCTCGAGATGAAATATCGGATCGAAAAAATTTCGAGCTGAAAAAGTGTTCGGTCGATTTGAAACCGAAATTGCTTTTTATCCTCGCGCAGTAGAATGGTCCACTAGCCGAGGTACGAAGACAATGCGAAAATCGAGGAAAAGATGATTCCACGTAACCATTGTGCGGGCCGAAAAGCTCGCGACAATTATCCGCTGTTTCACATTGTGCGAAATCGTCGGCCTGCTCCATTTAATGAAAAATCGGCCAGACGCCGCTGCCGCCGCGCCGACCGATCTTGATTACGGCTGTCATCGGCCGCAATTTCAAACAACGAGTTTAATTCGATTGTACAAACGGTCTCAGCGATTTTTCGGGAAATCTGTCCAACGCCAATGGACGGATAAATGCTGGTTACCGCGTTGATACTGCAAACCTGC
>SHCU01001709.1:0-17229 GCA_004307685.1 Ceratina australensis | reverse complement strand
GTAATCGGGACAGTTTAAATTTCGCTATTTAGGCGAATATCATTTATTTTTACAATGTGACCAAAATACTCGAGTATGAAAATAATTTCTATTCGCGATTGAAAATTATTTCATATTTATGCAGTTACTACGATAAGAATCATTAATACGTTCATGTTATTTCAATTATCAATTATAATCGCTTCACTCATATAAAACCGTGAGCATAAATAATCAATATCAATGTGATTTATTCATCGTACAACTTGTTTACTAATTTATTAATAGCACGCGCAAAATAGCAAGAAGGCGTTTTTAAATGTTCTTCGTTAGCTACTTAAATGAACGCTACGGGAACGTGTTCATTTTTATTTGACAGAATGAGAAAAGTGAAAATTCTCTGTTGACAAATATGAATATGTGTACGAAATAATAATTTAAAATCGCGGTCGAGAAAGTGCGGCAAATGCGTCACCTATTATTTACAACGCAAAACTGTGAGCAATGCTGCTCGTTCGATAAGAGCGAATATAGTATTCCCTGCGCCGTAATATCAGATTCGAAATCGAACGCGAAGCGAAAGCGCGCGTTTCAACAAGCTCGCTAAGCGGAAGAAAAATTATAATTATTATAAATAAGTAGAAATGAAATCGCAAACCTCGATAATGAATCGAACGACGCAGTTGACGTTTATACTAATTTAATTTTAGTAGCTTTTGTTCTTATTAATGACGAAGTTATGATTCACGCGATGACACATCTTATGGAATATTGAAACTCAATTAGCATAGAAATATGAAGTACAATTCAGAGAATTTAATTGCAATTTTTAAATAGATGTTTCGTATTCAGAATTCAATGTTACTTTAGTATAAAGAGTTTATGAATTATTAGCGCAAAATTGGCACAATCGATTGCGTTATGAATGTTTGTTTAACATCGTAAAGGAACGATAAGATTTTCATTCACAATTAAACGGTAGAGTAATAAGCTCCGTTATCAGCGTGTACCGTTGCTTCTGTGTCTCTTAAAAATAACTATTGAATTTAGGTCACTCTACAGGCACTGCAAAATTTTGTACATCTATGCATTCTCGTCGTATCACGTATCTCATCCTGTCAAAATTTCAATAGTTACCTTCTGTCAAATCGATAACCACTTAAATATTTTCATACGGAGATCATATTAAAGTTTCATTCATTCACTTATTGAATTTTTTTATAAATTAGTACGAGAGAATAAATAATTGAATTCATGGTACGTTCGTTCGATCATTTTTAAAAGTTGCACACTTCTTAATGGCACCATATCTATATGACGTTTGTGTAAGGTCAAGATAAGAATTATTATCCCATGGGCTTCAAATATCAAACACACCCTCGATTGAAGAAGTGAGATGTGCTGTTAAGCGTATCTAAACGGTCTGTTCGTTGGCGAATAAATGCTGAATGAAAATGCAAGTACTCACGTTTGGTCGGAACGAAGATTGGTGCAAGTGGACAGGTCTAGCTTGTAGTTGCAAACACCTTGGCTAGTTTATATTAGACTGCAGCTCGTATTGGTGCCACCTCGAGTGCGTCTCTGGCTGATCCTCGCTTTTCAACTGCAACTATATACGAAGACGAGCTCTATCGGCCAGCAAGCGATTCTAGATAGCGAGGGCCCTGCCTGAGACTCTCATTGGTCACTCGATTGTGTGGTCTCTGCCTTTGAGCGCGATCGGGTCGTTCCGGGTCGATCTTCACCCCGCACGAAAAGTTCATCTGCGGAATACATCTTACAACCTGATTCAGAAATCCCCAATCTACGCGCAACAGGCTCCTAGTCAGATGAGACTCATATCCACGTATGATTACGTCTGATCGATTAAAGCAAAAGTGATTCTAAGGGTCTCGTTTTGAAAACAATTGCAACAATCTAAAGTCTGATCTATTGAATTGGTAATTGATAATAGAAGCGTAGTAGCAGTGCGTAGACATTAAAGACGTCGAAGGGAGTTCAGATTCCTTATTTCAATTCTCTTAAGAAATTGAAACTTGTACAAGTTTGTAATCTTCGTGAAAGGAAAATTTTCAGTAATTCTTGAATCAGGTGATTGGTATGAGCCAGTGTTTCGATGTTCCACTAATGGTATTGATATGAAGATAAAAACAAACTCGGGAAACCCATTGCAATTGTTCGGATGTCTTAACAGCGTTTTTACTCTCATTTTATGATTCATTTAATAGTACTTCCTCTGCGGATTGCAGCAACTCGTTTACTCTCTTGCGGCTTTTAATTGTCGGAAATGTTTCCTCCCTCGAATGTCAGAGTTCGATTAAAAAATGAGGAAATATTTTCATTTGATAATCTTCTTAGAAAACGTCGTCACCCATTTGAATAATGCAATTTTAGTAATTGTCCGAGGAGCTGTTTCTAAACTTGAAGAATTCAAATCTGCGATTTATCCTTATGTGCATAGTTAATAGGTCTTATTGAAAAACAAGTTGTACTATCGTTCGAAGAAATCTTTTCTATTTTGTTTACCGATTCACGGTCCAAGTTTTGCTATTTATCAACTGTCACCAGCCCTCCCTACTTTACACACGTATCGGCTGCACCGACTGCTCCTATTCAATTTCAACATTTGTACAACTGATCGCAACGAATAAACTTTATCTCCCTAGTAAATTTCGTATTAAAAAGAGAGCAACAGCACCGGGAAATGTGACGAGAGGTTCACGTTGACGCGTTGCACAATCCTGATACATGTGAACGCGCGCGTATACGAACGTCGCATCTGCATTGGAAATTAATCAAAGAACGAGGATTGATTTATTTACGAATCATCGAACGCGCAGCGCAATTTATATCGTCGCTTCGTCGTTCCGAAAGGAGCCGTCGTTCCGCTATCACCAATTACGTTTAATCGAGGACTAATTAATCTGAGGGTATACGTAGAGATAAAGCCGTGAGGTCGGTCAGAGAAGCAAAAAGAGGACGTCTCTCTAGAATCTGTCGGACGTATTTTCCTCACCGACACATCCGGGGAGAACCGCGTCATTTGTTTATAGAAAGCGACCGATAACGATGGTTTTTAATTAACAGCGGTGTTTTGGTCGTTCGCATATTGCGATTCACTATTCCACTCCTTGCGTTCGCATCTCCTTCGTATCCAGGGCTAAGAAAAATAATATATTCATGCGGCTTTGTCAATTGTCACAAGCGTGTTACTTTAGCATGGAGCAGATCTGTTTTTTATTACTTTCCAATTACCTGAGTAGGTAAGGAATTGAACTACGCTTTGAAGTGTGTACGAACATTGATAGTTCAACATTTACTTGGGAGGGACTTTAGCATAGAGGATATCTCATTCATATCATTATCTTCCCACGAGTCTAATATGATCTGTGTACTCGATACGGACAAAGAGTTCTAAGAGTTCTAAGAATAAAAATAAAAGTATACATATATTTGACGGTAGTCGTCTCATGATAATCAAATGATCGGAGTATTCTCGCGTTACTTAATGTATTACTCATTGTCATTCGACTATGCGAGCAAAGTGAGGATGAAGAAGTATATGCTAAATATATTGTAGCTTGTAGGTATAAATAAACACATTCTCTATGTATATTACTATGCACGAGACGAAAGTTGTACGTATCGCGAGTTAAATAATTAAAATACCGTCTTAATATGATATTCTATTTTAATTTGCAAATAAATTTTACACGAATTACTGCGAAAATGTTATTGTACAGATTTATCCGTCGACGAAGGGTCGTTCAGTAATGCAATTAGCTCGAATCATCGTGTAACATCATCGTTAATTAAAGTATTGAGCGTATATCAGTCGTTCAAAGAGTTACGCGACGTTAAGTTAATCGAATCGCATAAGTGAAATTACTTTGTGGTCAATTGAGATTGACCCATTATGTGCATGCACGCACACAACCAGACACGCGCAGGCCGCGTTAACTACGAGCGTTGATCGTTAAAATGAGTCAAAAATTCCTGAATGATTCACAAAACAATGAATATAATTTGTACGTTTATTCAAACGCGAACGTCGAATGATAAAAGCGTGCTCAAACATTAAAACAAGCGAGGAATGACTAATGGTCGACCCAGTGTTTTTCTCGTTTCTTTAGCTAATACATGTATACTTTAAATAAAATAATATTCATATTATATCAATAAGGTATTGCTTCGACTCACTTCTCTTTAGTTTTTCCATTAAAAATGTTTTTAGTTTGAATTCATGAAATTTAATGATCCACAGTTATTTTCAGCGCATGTTCGAAGCTAATTGAAGTCGTGCCTCCTATGTCTTATCATCTCGGCATTCAATAACTATTCAGAAAGAATAGTGCTCGTTTTGTGCGATTAGAGGAGATATCTAGTTACGAGGCGATTTATAACCTTGACATTATTAAAGCGAAATGATTTCTTAATTCGATATAAATTAGGTGGACGAATGATAACTAAGCAAAAACCAGCATTTGACGTAGGGTATACGTGCCTGTCTTATCATCAAGGAGTATACATACGTGCGGGGGTAAAAGTGTCTAATGGCGAACGATGCGAGGAAACTGAAATATTGTGGAAGCAGCTTTGGGCGATCTGGGTTGAGATAATCGGGTTAATACGCGATTCAATTATTTGTAAATTGCCTGCACGCGTGAAATCGTAAGAAAAGATTTATTTATCTTATGAAATTGATTACACCTTATTTTAATTGATACCGTCAATTTAATCGAATTGAATGAATCAATCATCGGATATCATTAATTTGCATCGTGTCTAACGGAACGTTTACTCGATGATTATATCAATTACATGAATCGATTCGCCGAAAACGTGTTTTGCACATGCAGATAATAGGACTTATCGCTCGGTCCGTTAATAAACGTATGCAAATAGAGTAAAATTGACCGACGGTGATAAAAATAGATCGAATTTGAAGAGTCACGTAAGGGGAGAGTGTTGATCGCGGATCGAAGTTCAACCCTTGTAAAAAGAAGTCGCATGGAAGATGAATAACATGCCGTATCAGGGGATACGGTTTATCATCACGAGATTCTTCTAGTGTGACTCTACATTAATAACCGATGTAAGCTCTTCGCCTCAGCTTTTTTGGTTTCTCTTTATACACTAATTTACTATGTACAATATTTTTGTTTGTAATCTATCTGCAAGTGTATAATAAAAATTGTATTAAAACAACTCATTATACATTTATTTAATGAAATGAGATCCCCGAATGATCAGGATTCAACCTTCAATTAGGTAAGTTAAAATATGGATTTAAAAAATTGATCGCGCTGCTTTTTAAATTTCTAAGTTCTAATAGTCGTGTTTGTTTTAATTTTGAAGTCCTCTGAGAAGATGTTGGTGTCAGCATCTAACGTGCAGAAGCCTGAATTGAAGTCACATCTCAAGGTAGTTCATCACTGTGTTGTAAGATGACAACAACAGTCAATTCCGAAAAGTTTTCAAACTCCGCGGTAATAAATAAGATAATAAATAAGAAATACAGATGAATGGAAGCAAAGATTTTAGTATATCATTATCATTATAGATTTATCCGTCGACGAAGGGTCGTTCAGTAATGCAATTAGCTCGAATCATCGTGTAACATCATCGTTAATTAAAGTATTGAGCGTATATCAGTCGTTCAAAGAGTTACGCGACGTTAAGTTAATCGAATCGCATAAGTGAAATTACTTTGTGGTCAATTGAGATTGACCCATTATGTGCATGCACGCACACAACCAGACACGCGCAGGCCGCGTTAACTACGAGCGTTGATCGTTAAAATGAGTCAAAAATTCCTGAATGATTCACAAAACAATGAATATAATTTGTACGTTTATTCAAACGCGAACGTCGAATGATAAAAGCGTGCTCAAACATTAAAACAAGCGAGGAATGACTAATGGTCGACCCAGTGTTTTTCTCGTTTCTTTAGCTAATACATGTATACTTTAAATAAAATAATATTCATATTATATCAATAAGGTATTGCTTCGACTCACTTCTCTTTAGTTTTTCCATTAAAAATGTTTTTAGTTTGAATTCATGAAATTTAATGATCCACAGTTATTTTCAGCGCATGTTCGAAGCTAATTGAAGTCGTGCCTCCTATGTCTTATCATCTCGGCATTCAATAACTATTCAGAAAGAATAGTGCTCGTTTTGTGCGATTAGAGGAGATATCTAGTTACGAGGCGATTTATAACCTTGACATTATTAAAGCGAAATGATTTCTTAATTCGATATAAATTAGGTGGACGAATGATAACTAAGCAAAAACCAGCATTTGACGTAGGGTATACGTGCCTGTCTTATCATCAAGGAGTATACATACGTGCGGGGGTAAAAGTGTCTAATGGCGAACGATGCGAGGGAACTGAAATATTGTGGAAGCAGCTTTGGGCGATCTGGGTTGAGATAATCGGGTTAATACGCGATTCAATTATTTGTAAATTGCCTGCACGCGTGAAATCGTAAGAAAAGATTTATTTATCTTATGAAATTGATTACACCTTATTTTAATTGATACCGTCAATTTAATCGAATTGAATGAATCAATCATCGGATATCATTAATTTGCATCGTGTCTAACGGAACGTTTACTCGATGATTATATCAATTACATGAATCGATTCGCCGAAAACGTGTTTTGCACATGCAGATAATAGGACTTATCGCTCGGTCCGTTAATAAACGTATGCAAATAGAGTAAAATTGACCGACGGTGATAAAAATAGATCGAATTTGAAGAGTCACGTAAGGGGAGAGTGTTGATCGCGGATCGAAGTTCAACCCTTGTAAAAAGAAGTCGCATGGAAGATGAATAACATGCCGTATCAGGGGATACGGTTTATCATCACGAGATTCTTCTAGTGTGACTCTACATTAATAACCGATGTAAGCTCTTCGCCTCAGCTTTTTTGGTTTCTCTTTATACACTAATTTACTATGTACAATATTTTTGTTTGTAATCTATCTGCAAGTGTATAATAAAAATTGTATTAAAACAACTCATTATACATTTATTTAATGAAATGAGATCCCCGAATGATCAGGATTCAACCTTCAATTAGGTAAGTTAAAATATGGATTTAAAAAATTGATCGCGTTGCTTTTTAAATTTCTAAGTTCTAATAGTCGTGTTTGTTTTAATTTTGAAGTCCTCTGAGAAGATGTTGGTGTCAGCATCTAACGTGCAGAAGCCTGAATTGAAGTCACATCTCAAGGTAGTTCATCACTGTGTTGTAAGATGACAACAACAGTCAATTCCGAAAAGTTTTCAAACTCCGCGGTAATAAATAAGATAATAAATAAGAAATACAGATGAATGGAAGCAAAGATTTTAGTATATCATTATCATTAAGATTAAATTTTTGTATTCTGTAACTTGATAAAGAGTCAAATAAAAATTTCGTTAAACATATATTTGTTTAGTTAAATCACCTGTCCACTACTCCTAGAATGACCAACACCTATTCCTACTACCGAGAATTATATCTCGAAATAGTAGCCCTGTTCACTGTTAAATTAGTTGTGTAAGTTCAAGAAAATTCGGCTCTGCGAAATTCTTTGAATCGTGACGTCACACAAGGAGTTAGTGCTACCTCTTCGCACTTTATGTTATCCTAATACAAAGTCCAATTTTCGAGAAAAATTTGTCCTTTCGGGAATTCTTGGAAATGACGTCACAGCAGGTGGCAGTGCCACTTCCTATCGTATTATGTTATCCTAATAAGAAGTCGAAAATTTGATCGAAAATTTTCTCGAAAATGATTAAATGTAAATTTTGTATTAGGATAACATAAGGTATGAAGAAGTTACACTAACTCCTGGTGTGACGTCATTTCCAAGAATTGTCGAAAAGGCAAATTTTTCGGTAAAATTTTTCGGGATTGTATTAGGATAACATAATAGCTAAGGAAGTGGCACTGCCACCTGCTATGACGTCACTTCCAAGAATTCTCTGAGAGAAAAATTTTGTTCGAAAATTAGATTTTGTATTAGGATAACATAATAGCTAAGGAAGTGGCACTGCCACCTGCTATGACGTCGCTTCCAAGAATTCTCTGGGAGAAAAATTTTGCTCGAAAATTAGACTTTGTATTAGGATAACATAATAGCTAAGGAAGTGGCACTGCCACCTGCTATGACGTCGCTTCCAAGAATTCTCTGGGAGAAAAATTTTGCTCGAAAATTAGACTTTGTATTAGGATAACATAATAGCTAAGGAAGTGGCACTGCCACCTGCTATGACGTCGCTTCCAAGAATTCTCTGGGAGAAAAATTTTGCTCGAAAATTAGACTTTGTATTAGGATAACATAATAGCTAAGGAAGTGGCACTGCCACCTGCTATGACGTCGCTTCCAAGAATTCTCTGGGAGAAAAATTTTGCTCGAAAATTAGACTTTGTATTAGGATAACATAATAGCTAAGGAAGTGGCACTGCCACCTGCTATGACGTCACTTCCAAGAATTCTCTGAGAGAAAAATTTTGCTCGAAAATTAGACTTTGTATTAGGATAACATAATAGCTAAGGAAGTGGCACTGCCACCTGCTATGACGTCACTTCCAAGAATTCTCTGAGAGAAAAATTTTGCTCGAAAATTAGACTTTGTATTAGGATAATATAAGAGCGTAGGAGGTGGCACTAACTCCTGGTATGACTTTACTATTCCAAGAATTTCTACCCTATCTTATTTCTACTTATCCTAAATGTCCGTGACATGGAAAAAGGATTGGACATGGGCAGCGTGTAGGGTAAGTAACAAAATGTTCCAGCTTTGTTAAAACTATATCTTTATTAATGCAATTGTAAAAGCTACATAAGATCTTACAAAGAATATCATACTTAAATAATAGAACATGAACACTCATATCACTTCCATATTGCTGGAGGTTTTGGTCCTTCTTCGTTCAGAGATACTTGTTTTCGTTGTTCGTTGAGAAGAATCAGAATGGTCCAGAGAGATGCGACAGAGATCAGCTAGAGGAACAGAAAACATAATTTTAATATAAAGCCTGTTTTTGCATTTATATTTTAAAGTGCTATCATGATAGCGCTGACATTCATTTCAATTTCCAAGTCTTTCTTATCTGCATCCAACTCCTGAATTCATATCATTAATCATAAATTGGGTGAACTGACAAATAATAATAAAGAAGTTGAGTTAATATGGATTCAGGGTTATTGCGGAATCGAGGGGAATGAACAGGCAGATGTTTCAGCATAATAGGAACTTGGGATGTCACTTTCAATAGGAGAATAGACATATCTTCGAATTTCCGATGTCTATTTTACGGCCCCAGGCCCCTCAGGCCCTTTTGCCTGTCGCGTTGTAACACAGGGGCTGACATTCTTTACGAATCTGTCCTCGGTGGCGGTGAGAAGTAAAGTATACTTTTAAAACATTATCGGATATTTTATGAGTCACGAGCCACAGCTTTTAACTTTATTTCAACAGCATGTCTGTAACGCGTACGTCAACAAAATATAATATGCTTGAATCATGTTATGAAATATTCTGCTTACTATTGCTTAATTTCGTTCTCATATCATATAAGTACTTTCTTATACTTTATTCGAAAATCTACACAGCTTAGTAAATCAATCATAGTTTTATAATACAGATAAGGACTTCATTTGTCATTCTATTCCTGTATCTGATAGTAATCCATTTTTCTGCACTTGTAGCGTTTCCGTCTATTAATATTAAAATGTACAATGTACATTTCAACTTTGTAAACGTTACATTCCAGGAATCGCCTTGATGTACTGTATCGGCATCAGACGCTACTGTAATTAGCACCCATTTTTCACTTTTTTTACACACGTTTTTTTCTCAAATGCGGAAATTACCGTAAAGTTGGAGCCTGTTGCAAGCAACGGAAATCGTTACGTCAGATTGATACAGTTTTATAAATGCAACAATTTGGAAACTTGATGAAACACTGATCTAGATTTGTTAATATCCATTGTAAGAATGTCGATTTTTGTAATTTCATATTCGATCATTTGATATCGCGAAGTGAATAATGCGGAGTTATGAATAGTTCGTAATTGTTTCATGTGGTGAATGGATTTTAAAAATTTTCAGCTCGTGGCGCTCTGTTTGCGTAAAGTATGAATGAACCGGTCTAACGACGCTGTATGCAAATGGCATAGGCAATACATACGGATCACACGTGTACTAGTACTTTTTCATTCTGCTCTTTATATTGATAATTTTTTTTTCGGCGTTAATTATTCTATTTCACTCGATGATTTGTCATTCTAATCAATTCAAGATTTTAATCGTGCCGTTGGTTTCCGGTTATGTGCCGCTTATTATCAAGGTAACTGAGTTTTTAATATCAGTTCTGTTGTTTTGTAGCTAACGTTCCTCGTAACATTGAAATCGAGATATTTCTTACCTAAATATACTTTTTATTCAAATTTCTCACTTGCACTCGAACCGAATTAAATAAAATTGAATTACCTCAGATTTGTGTGAATGTATGCCAATGAAGAATTATGCAAGAAACGAAAATGCATTGTTATCTAATGCTTGCATAATAATGATAATTTTATAAACAGTTAGATCACTAATGAGATCTGGTAATCTTGTTACATCGTTTCAACTTTTTTAATTCCTGTTTTCGAAGCTGATGAACGCCATCCTTATTAATTCACGATGATAATACCATTAATGTAATGCCTTTCTGTACCGCATCATTAAGCGTAATGCATTTTCCTGCAAAACGAAATTATATGATCATGCATTATGCTACGATTATGAGTACGTAACACACAGGATAATTATTGTTATTTTCGTTGCAAATAAATTAAGTAACATTTTATATTATAATTTTCAAATCATCTTTCTTATCAATCGAATTCTCGACTCAATCGCTCCTGCAATTTTTTAGAATTCATTCATCTCATGTAAGAGTACAGTTAATTGCACAGAAATTTCTAACATTCCAAGAAGTGGGCATCTTCAAGATTCCCAAAGTTCCATGAGACTTCATACCATTGAACTTTGCGATGTGAGCTTCTCAGTTCTCTATTATGAATTGCAAAGATTGCTGCTACATTGCTGTAGTCGACTCTTGATTATTCTTGGTATTCGAAACGTCTCGAGGCTTGTGCCAATTTCCTGAAAATCGAAGATTCGTACGGATGAGGGAATTGACCTCAGCATGCACATTCCATAATCCTTTTCTGTTAATGTGGGGATCGTCGTGTTGAGAAAAACAGGTCCTCCTCGGGTCATGCAGCAGAGACTTCACACTCGCAGTTTCAGATTCGGCAATTAATCCCTTCCTTCCCACTGCTTCCATGAACATTAATTCCATTCCTTCCTTGTGATACCCTGCATCCTACAGTTTTTTTGTTAATATATGATAAATAAAGTATTACATAAACTATGGTGATTCCATTTACCACTACGAATCGAATTGTTAAAAATTAAATTGATTGTTCAATTGTATCACGATTCCTTTTTATTTCACATCGGTCAAGGTCTTATAATTCACTTCGGCTTTTTCCATTTTCTTTTGTAAATAGCTTTTATTTTCAGAGGATTAGGGCTGTGTGCGCGATACTACAATCGTATCAGCGAATACGCCGGCAAACAAAGAAATGGAATTTGCCAATGCGTCTTCACCCTATTAATACCTTACAAATTTGGGAAACTTATCAAATGTTTGCGAGCGATTAGAGAGTAAACGCACGCGACATTTTCGGGTACAATCTTGATTATCTAGATCCGACGATTTAATAATTAAACACGTTTAATCAAGAATAAAATGTACAAATCGGATTGTTTACTTCTTATCAAATTATAAAGCGTTTTACTACGGAACTGAATACGATTAAATAGAGTTGTAATTAATCGTATTTTATCAATTAAGGAACATGATTAGTGAACTGTGTCACTTTGCCTCCTATGACTGTGATCTAATCGGGGAATGGTAGATCATAAATAAAAGATCAGTTAGCCGCGGAGGTTCTTGTTCTCCATGTGTTCCCAGCGAGACAAAGTGCGATGATGGTGATCAGGCATCACGGCGCGGGTGGTGGTGTGACTTTTTTCCGTTTCTTTTCATCGCCTATCACACGAACGCGATTTGCATGAGGGGCAACCTGTTTCGCCCCACCAGGACCAACGATTTACGTACACGTTCCAGGTGGGTCTCGCATTCGCCTGATTTTAAATACGAATTGTAGTTTCGCGGCAGGCACGTACGGTGCATGCAGCTGAAACTACGCTCCGCTTTCATAATTTCACAGTGGCCGTCGACAGCGCGCGCTTTTCGTTTTTATCACATTATATCACATTATCGCATTTATATGTTCGTTTTCCGTCGCCCTTAAATTGTACCGTCGATTTTTTACCGTGACAGTGTTTGCAATCGTCCGCCCGTGAGTTTCGTCGATTAATTGTCATCGAATCACCGAACCCACGAGGATACACAAGGGGATATTTAATGAATTCGTCGGTGAAGTATAGAAGTAAGTATACTGCTGTTATAACTTTGTCTTCTTAACGAATACTGTGATCAAATTTGTTATCCTTAAATTCTTCCGGCATTGATTAACGGCGAATAATTGAAATTGTTTAACTGATTTATTCGAAGTTCTCTTATGCAGTAAGGTTGAAGTATGTGAAGTGATTCCGGTAGATAAATAATAATACCATGTAACATTGAAGATATGGAAGTGTATGTAAGTTGCTGCTATTACAGATAAGTTTTATAAGGAATTAAAGCCGTTTAATTGTTTTCGCTTCCGTTTATCACGACCGTCATGAAGTGACTCGAAAAACGAGCAGATCACGCACCACGCGTCGCACGGATTCTTTCAAAAGTCACGTAAAATTTCAGCTTTCACGTTTCATAATTCGAAAAGGGATTAAAGGGATTAAAACTCTTAAGTTGTGTGAAACTTATATAAAGTATTATCGATAAACATAATTTCAGCGTATATCGTAAAAAGTTTCATTCAAGAATCGTTGGTTGATTCAAATAATGCAATACTAGAGTAATTCAAGGCAATGTCTATGCCAATGATAGAAATATGAAGAACTCTATCATAGAAATTTTTAATGCTTGAATTCTGTGGAAATGTTTGTACAATATATTAAAGTCCAAATGGTATGCATTAAGTATTGATAACGCTTGCATTTACGAGCGGCAGGAATACTTCAAGACACTGTTGTCCAAGTTCTTCACGTACAGACATTTCATTTACGTTGTTTGAAAATGACCGTGTTAAAATATATTCTATTTGTCGCGTTAATTTGTAATTCGAGAGAAATGTGTCCGAAATTATTCATTTACTTTACACTTTAACAAACATTCGTTAGTAAAGAATGATTAAGTTTCTTTGGGTAGTTACCCAGGAAAATTAAATCGCAATAGCCACAATTACGACATCGAAACATAAAAAGTGCGATACATTGATTATATTCGCGGGTATGATAGATGTAACGGGGCGCGTGTTAGAAGGATAATGGCTTGATTAATATTTATCTCCGTCGCTGGTCGAACACGATTCCTCCCCTCGCTGCACCGCCAGAAGGAATTTTCCCTATTGATTAGCATCAAGCTAATCTATCAATGTAACTCCATGTGCCGATCGATGGATCCAGAAAATAGATCTGTTCAACTTTGATTAGCCTGAATTATGAAATTAAGATGGACAATGGACAAATTAAACGTACAATCCTTTGTTGTGATCTTCTTCATTGTGTTCCTTTTTTCGAGATCTAAAATTATGTCTATGATTAAATGCATAGGTTCGTTATTCTTCAGAGATTGCAAGTAGTAAAAGACAAATTGAGCTTTAAATAATTCGCTATAAAGTTCCTCGAATGGCACGCTCGTTACAAACGTGTACTCTAACCAAAGGCAATTAATTAACAGTGTTATTTATGTAATTTACATAAGGACGTATCTATTTCATCGAAATTGTTAAGCTCTACTTAGCGCGGCGAAGGATGTGCATACGTACAGTGTATACGGTTCTCGCTTATAACGTGAAATTCAGGGCAGCGGAAAACGTTACGCGTAATACGTAAAAATGAATATTTATCAAACAAAAGCGTACGACAATTCGTTTCGGCAATTTATTTTAATTCTAATTAAAATCGAGTTCCGTTTCCCAACTTGTTTTCGTATTTACGACGCGAGAAATTTCAAACAGCCATAATCGTCAATGTATATAAACAGGTATGTTGAACCCAGAATCCTTGAATTTGCAAATTCTTCAGTTAGGCAGCGCACGCCGTCATTTCACATACTTGTTACATAACTTTTAAATAGTTTAAATAAATGCCGTAAAGACTAAACAGTGAAACGAGATACCTCCTTGAAACAGTTAATAGATAAACGATGGTGTTCAAACGAATCTTCGATTTCCTAACGTTGTTCAGCTACAATCGTTTGCAGAGTATGTTACTCTTTTCCTAAAATTATTCATTCTACCGTTTGTGAATTTAATCAATTATGGTGTAACGCACGGAAGTATTGAAAGTATTGAAATGTTCGATCGCAGGTGAAGACGCAGAGTCTGAGGAGACTGGTCCTGTAGATTTCGAACGGGCAATTACAAATTCCGGTAAGCGATTTACATAAATTATCAGATTAAAAATAGCAGCCTATCGTCGACTGCATCGAAGACCCAGACGTATCCGTTTAATCCTTTCTTATCTCCTCAAAGCCATTTGTATTCTATTATGTCCATGCACAACAACAATTCCACGATTCGAAGAGGTCGTAAAAAATCACTCACGTTTTAAGCTGGAGGGTTTCTAAAAAAAAATTTGATAAACGTTCCGAAATGATTTCATCTACACGCTTTAGTCTTTAAATAGAGATGAAATGTTTCACCGAGGAACAGAGTTTGAAAAGGTTGATATATCACTGATTCGTATTGGAACGTAAAATTGTCCAGGTTATGGAAAGTTCAACTATTTGTTGCTTCTGGCTGTGCTGCCGGCCAGTTTCTCCAGCATCTTCTCGTCGTCGGCGATGTCGTACGTTTTGCCAGCGGCCGAATGCGACCTGGGGCTCACTATGTTCGACAAGGGTCTACTCAACTCGATGACATTCGCAGGTGGTATTACTCATTTATCGGTGTTAGCCACGTAACCGCGGACGTGTAATTACAGGTCGAGCTTTAAGTCGCACAGAGAGTCGAAGCGCGCAATACGCTCCGAGCTTTTCTGGCTACGTAGAACGCTCGCTCGCACGGTACACGCTACGGGCTCGTTAGACTGAACGTGTGTAGAGAGTTACGGACATGGTAATTAAACGATACAGTCTCTTGTAATTCACCACGGTTCTCCCAAGTGGTTCGAATTTCAAACCGGTATCGGGGATCGGCAGCACCCGCGTTTTTATCGAGATTGTTCCATTTCGTAAATTCGATTTTTCGGACAGGAAAGGGAACACTGTACAGAAAATGGAATACACGTGTGATAAATTCCGCTTCCGCAAAGAGTTGATAAGAGAAGATAGGATTTGCTGAACAAAGAAAGTTAAATATACCTCTTTGACTGTATCACGGTTTCATATCAAGTTCCATATTTTCTTTAAAGGATTTATACCGACGAATTATTAACGAGCATTGCGGAGTTTCTGATCGTCACTGAAGATTCGAATTGCTTCCAGGTATGATCTGCACTTCGTTCTTTTGGGGTTTCATGACCGACACGTTCGGTCGTAGGAAGATAATGAGTTACGGTTATATGTGCACCGGAATTTTGAGTTTGGCCGAGTGCTTCGCGCATACTTCCTGGCTTTTGATCTCGTTAAAATTCTTCGAGGGTTTACTGTAAGTTAGCACGAGGAAATTGTACGGAGAATGACAATGATACTAGTTGAAATTTATAGCATATCCGGTCCGTACGCGGCTCTGATGTCTTACTTGGCGGAAGTACACAACGAGACGCATCGATCTAGAACGTACATGTGGCTGGGAGCATTCTTTTCACTTGGAAACATTTCTCTTCCCTGTGAGTCTTTCTCGTTAAACGTCATATCAATTTCATCGTTCGAAAATACGTAACACGTTAATATATAATCGAACTTTCTCTTATCATTTTATATTACACGTTTCTGCGATTTTTTAGAGAAAGCTTACAACAAGTGCAGTTCATGTTCGTTGAATTTCGTTACGTGTTTAAATTGCGTTTATCCGAATGAACCGGTTGAATCTCTTGGTTCTAGGCATCGCGTGGTTAATCATGCCACAGAGTTGGACAATCACCCTCGTAAATGGAACCGTGGAGATCAGCTCGTGGCGAGTATTTTTGGCAGTTTGCACGCTGCCAGAGTTTCTCGCCTGTATGGCGATGTTCATGTTTCCTGAGAGTCCTCGTTTTCTACTGCTCAAGGGTAGAAGAGATGAGGCTCTCGAGGTGTTCAAGAAGATATACTCGGTCAATACCGGCAAAGATCCAAACACTTATCCGGTAAGTTATTTTCCACAAGACACCAGGTCCTTCATTTTTATCTTATCAACGGGAAGGGGTGCGTTACCAGCTTATCGTGTTTTCTTGGGACACTTATATCATTATACGAACCACTGCTTCGTTGCATAAATAACGTTTCACGACATTCATTTAACAACAGCTTATTTTTCGTTGAAATGGGCCCATTGATCGATGGAATCTTTCTAAATGGTAATCTTTCTATGAATCATTCTCCAATATTTCTGATTCTTAAAACCGAATGATGTATAGCGAAGCTTTATTATTGCATATTGTATGATTCACGTTTTAATAGCCTGGATTTGCATGTAGGGTAAATGACAGTCTCTGTTTGCAGATAAAGGATCTCGAGGATGAGGATTCTTTCGAATCGTCGAGCGATAATTTATCTGATAAATTCCGCTCCTGTTGGCAACAAGTCAGGCCTTTGTTCGTCTCGCCAAACATATTAAAACTTATTACGATAAGTTTGATTCAAGTCGGCGCCACGATAGGGTCAGATTAAAATCATGTTTCTAAATGTACTTTCATTATTGCTAAATTCTGTAATTTCTGATTCATTTATTTAGCTGATACTGATATACGTAATTAACTTAGTTATTTCATTTAGTTAAACCATTTCGTTGAATTAAATTTTGTACTTGTAGATCGAACTCGATTAGACTATGGATGCCGCAGTTGTTCACGATGATGGAACAGTTCAAGAAAGAATTCGTGGATGACGAACAGTTCGGCTCGCAGCCACGCTTCTGTTA
>SHCU01001708.1:0-10045 GCA_004307685.1 Ceratina australensis | reverse complement strand
ATACACGCTCTTCCCTATACTTCGAAATTGCGTGAAAATGCGTGAACAAGGGTCAAATATTTACGCACAGAGTGAGTCTCGCCCATCTTCCCTATACTTCTAGATTTTTTACTACGGTATTGAGTTGCCTGTATTATCGCTGTCGAGAATCTCGAGGATTTTTCGATCGCGATTTGCGGTCTCCGCGACGATTTTTTCCCGCGGAGATTCTCAGTAGGAAAAGATCATAAACCCGGGTTACATTGTCAGCGATGGGATCGATTCGAACGTGGTCTGATAAAAATTTGCGAACTAATCTCCGAATGTACCGTGTCGAATTACATCATTTAGATTCGCGTCATTACGCGTCATTAGAACCGTACGAGGATATATATCGTTTCACAGGAATGCATTTCTGGCAGATTGAAACCATTAACAGGTCACGTTGACGCGAAACGTGCAGTAAAGATAAGAGCGAGGGGGGAGGGTGGGGGGAGCAGTCGTTGTGTTCTTGTCTTTCCGGATCGGTAAACAGATCTTCGAGAGTTCGAGCTTTATTAGACGATTTCGTGACGGTTCGGTACACGTGCTTGTCTAAAATTAGGAACTGTACTCCTCGACGCACTGCCATTTCACGATTATTCTTCGTCACGATGTTTCATTCGACGAGAAACGAAAAACTGAATATTTTCATTTCCATTGATTTACGAAGAACACGTGAACGTCGTAAGATAACTTGTGAGAGGGTATCGGGTTCTACGAAATTGGCCAGGCCCACGATCGAACGAGGGACACGTGGTACGTAGGCGCAGAAATAAACTTTATGGTCATTCGTGAAACCGAGGGAAAACGCGTGAAGAGGGTAGACGGGAAAATTAAGGGACGTAATGAACGAACGCTGGTTTCGATCCCCTCGCTACCTGCCCGCTGACCATTATTCCGACGGCTATTAACCACTGTACACTGTTCGCTTTTAAATTGGATGATAGTAGCAAACCCACTACGGGACCATCGTTGCACTCCGTGCGAGTGCACTTTCGGCCTCAAATGTCGTGCGCGATCATTGCCTGTACACGGACCTAGAAACATTTTTTTTATTTATGATTATCATTTCACGAACATATCCAGGGAAATCATAAAAATGATGAAAGTGTTACTATTTTTTCAAGAATGAAACAGAATTATACGAACATGATTATTTTTAAATAAAATGTTTCTAAATTCGGATTCGTTTCGAGGCCTACGATTTTTTACCGAACGATTAACTCGAGAATCTGTTCTTTTTTACTAAAATTTGAATGAGCTTTGTGCGTTATGTTAGACCCACACATGATAATTGTACATAGACAGCGATGTATTAACACTGCGTAAATAAAAGGATTATTTGTAAGTAACAAATGATGCCTTCTTATTTTATCTATAAGTATATAGGATGGATTAAGCTCGCTTTACCTGAAGGTATTTAGAAAAGAAACGACAGTGAAGAAATTTACAGTTTTACAATTACAAATAATTAGGTATTTAAATATATAATTTAGAAAATATTGTGTTAGTGCTACAAATATAAAAAGTTACAGACACATGATTATCTATTACTGCAATTTCCTTTTCACTAAATCGTAGAATATTTATAATTTCAACAACACGTTCATACTGTGCTTTATTATAATGATAAGGCTTCCCCTTCACCTGGATTTATTAATCATATCGATATATTTAAAATAAAAGAAATTCCTATCTATATTTAATTTCCAGAATTGGTATAATGAATAATTTATTTTATAAAAAAATCCGGCCTATTAATATTGCATTAATTTGGACCAGAATATAAAATACAGAAATACTTCAGAATAATAGACTTATTAAATTAAAGGACACATAAAACTATTAACATTTGTGTGTGCAAAAACCAAAGTCATAATTTATTTTCTTAAAAATTCTCAATATTCGAGAATCTAAGTACAATACTATGTACACTTGGTTTCCTGAGAATCATAGTCAAACGGTGAAGACAGGCAGTATCAATATCCCATGCAAGGGACTAGACTTGGATTGTTATCACACAGTTTCACGTTCATGCAACATTTCTTAGCGATAGTCAGGAAAGTTTCCTTGGAATTCCTAGCAATTCTGTCGCCGATTTCCTCATGGAGTTCGTCGAGTTCCTCAGAGCTCAAAGTGAACCCGAGAAGATCGTCCGGATCCTACAGAGTATTCACAATTTCGTTAGATAACATTAATAATACATTCTTCATAAAGACATTGGCTTTTAAGTTTCGTAATACTAATTTCTAAATAAGATTTTCTCTAGTTAAACAGAACTTACTACTGATTTCGTCGCGTATCTGGCAGAACGGTAGAACATGGGTGGCCCGAATGGCATAGAGGGTCTATAACTTTCCTCTACGTTCGTGAAACGATTCTCAAAGTTGCCAATCCCTGGCAGATTTAAGTCCGTTTCCTGGAACGTTTCCGACATGAAACTCTCTCCTGGGAACCCGTAGTCATAAGGAGGAAACATACCCTGACGTTTCCGTTGATTCACATTATCGCCTGACACTTCTAAAATTCAAATGAAACAATCAAACGACTAAAACCCATTAGAATAATATCCTACGAAAATTCTTTACAAAATTTCTCGACAATCGTCTCGCTCTTTATTTTGTACGACAAGATACTTACCCATTTGAATTGTTTTCAAGGCTTGCTGATTCAAATCCTCAAAATCGTTTCTCCGCGGGGATCGCTTTTCCCTGGGTCCCTTGCAGCTGTCCATGATCACATTTCTGACGACGTCTTTACAGTTCTTTGGCCTGCGATCGGACACCGATATCTCGACGGCCGCGAGGATTGCCGCGACGAACAACACGACTCGCATAATATTTATCGCGATTACCGTGTGCGACGATCAGCGCGTATTAAAACGCATAGGATGCAGGGATTACGTGGCGGTTCGTTGGCCCTTCGACAACTCGAGGCTTCGGCCGCGCTCCTCCGCACTTTTAACCACGATCGTTATCCACGCGGACGTGTTACGGAACCGATATTGCAATCGCTTTTGTTTACCCGGTAGTCGCATTCCGCGCGTGCACGATACGCTTTATTAAACGCGTTCAATCCGTATGGAGGCCCGGCAACAGGTGACGATTCATCAATTATTACGTGTTCCCCGCTGTGACGTCGCCTGGCATCGTCAAATCCGCGTTCAATCTAGTTCCCATACGACTTGGAGTAATACGACGTTTCGCCTCATACGTCGCGAAATGTAATATAGAAAATAATTCCTCGCTGCATTAAATATTAACGATTCCATGAGAGGTCAATGTTCAAGCGGCGTCGTTACATATAGATACAGGAATACTCTCGCAACGAAGAATGTCTGAATCTTAGAGGAACATAGCACGAGGCAGATTTTGCAATCAGCTCGAAAAATGTAAGTAATCGTAAGCTAAGAATGGAATGGTCACGTACCAATCCTGACGTCACTAGGATGCACCTTGCGCGATAGAATCGCGGCTTCCCGAGCGAGGAAAATTTCCCGTCGCGACGGTCGGTTATCAACGAGTAAAAAATAAATTCCCGCGGTGCGGATGCAATCCCGACGATTAAACGGTCCGCGTAGGTAACGATCGTAAAGTCGGCGAGGAAATTGTAAACGCGAGGATTGATTAATCGAAACGGCGCGACAGCCGGACGGACGAGGCATAGAGAATAGGCGGTCCGCGTGCCCACAAAGGAATGCCGACGCCGTGACGAACGCGAAACTCTCCGTGCCAATAATGACGAATATTCTTGACGCCGAGTTGAAACTCCGGCGAAACTAACGCCGGGAGACGGGGCCAGGCGATCGCGGAAAGATGACCGGGGCGAGTTGAACGCGTGGCTGACCCCCTTTGTACGCGCAGCGACGGCACGTTAATCGAAAAAAGTAGGCAGAACAGAGGAGCTGGCCGGGGAGGCAATTGAGGATCGGCGTCGCGTCGAGACGCTCGCAATTAAACCGGCGCTCGATCTAAGCAATCTAGCCATTAATTTTATCTGACGCCGTGGGACCGTCGCCGGGCGCTTTGATCGAGGCCGGGATCTCGAAAAATTACCGCATCACGAACGGCGTCTTCTCGCTGGTTATTGCCTATTTCTTGGTCAATTACCGATTCGTTGCGGTAGGAATTAATGTATCATTCTTTACTGCCAATTGAGGATAGAATGAGATGTACAGGCTGGTTCATCAGAAATATCTCTGCTGTCTTTTAAGCGTGTGATTCTCTACGTAAAAACATGATAGTCTCTTTTGTTAGGAACTCAGTGACTATAATTATTCAAGGGTATAGTATAACGTTCAATGGTTCTGATGTTGTCGCTTATTTTGTAGGTGAATCTCTAGTAGAGATTGAATGTATCAGTAGCAGACATATTTTTGCCAAATCTGTAAAAAAAGTAAATATAGAATTTTAATTAAACATTCCTAATAAATGATAACGTTCTTTTTTATTTTAATTACAGAGATTTATGATATATTTTTTACCGTAGATCTCTCAGCGTCAGAGTTCTAAGATTATCGTGTAACAGAAATAATTCATGAAAAGATAGGGAATAAAACCGTTCAATAATTGATCATACTTTTATATGATAATCATGGAAATCTCATTCGTTATGATTCGCGGGTTGAGAGTTTATCAAGTATGCTCTAATAAAAAATGCTCGCGATTACTTAAATAAATTGTGATCACTTTAGCGTATTTTAAATTCTTGATAATGTAGCGGTAACGGGTACATACAAGATTAAGTAATTTTAATTACACTAGACTTTAGGTACTTGTGTATTTTTATAGAATGATATTTATGTTGGTCACAACACAGGCTTGCTGATTAGCTGTTTTATATTTTGGAATGTTCCTCGCGATACCAGATACAGATAATTCTTGCTGATATCTATTTTCCTTACTTTGAAGAACTGTCTAATTATTTGGTATGGTTTCATTGCTTATAGTAACGTTCGCAAACGAGTTCTCTCTTTCTTCGAAAACAGTTACAATCCATTTAGTTCAGTTTGTTTTCTAGGGCAGCAGTGCTCCACTTGAAGTGGTACATTAATCACGATGATACATCGTTGGACAAACTAAATTAATAGCATTTGGTTACAATGCCTGTTGCGTAATATTGTTTGAGAAACGTCTGTTTTGTTTATTTCGATTAACCTTTTACACCGTATTACTGAAACAAATTTCTGCATAACGAGTATACAAAACGTGTTTCATGAAAAATCGTGCAATTTTATTTTGCAATCGAAAATTACTTGACGAGGTGAATCCTCGAATGAAAAATTTTAATTTTGTAATATATTAGTAATGCATACTTTTACATTTTTATTGTAGGAATTATTCAAACGCTACTCCTCTGTA
Source organism: Ceratina australensis (assembly GCA_004307685.1). Taxonomy (NCBI): domain Eukaryota; kingdom Metazoa; phylum Arthropoda; class Insecta; order Hymenoptera; family Apidae; genus Ceratina; species Ceratina australensis. Next base: position 4,664 of record SHCU01001708.1, on the reverse strand, counting down.
GATATTAAAATTCTTATTATCTACGATTAATGAAATATGTTACACACATAACAGTTTAAAATCTTCTAAGAACAATTATGTCTGAATATCTTTCTGATTAAATGAAGACTAGAGCGGCAGTATATTTCAAACGAAATTTTATATTGGAACATCGTTGTACATTATTTTAAAATCGTAGTATTATAGGGTGTATTACAAAAAATATAGAACAGATAAATAATTAAATAAAGAACGTTGCAAGACAAATATTTTGTAAAAGTAAACGACAATGGATAGTAAAAGATCTTCGGATTTACGTGTGAAACGTGTGCGATGGCTCCATCTATACTCAGTTGCCTAGCGCAGGGGTTTGACACGTATGCTATTTTCCTTCTTTCCGGATTCTATCTAAATGTTAGTGAAACAAATAAGAGATACTGCTGCCCTTTGCTGTTGTGCTACTGTTCCGTGATCAGGTACGTAAAATTCTATCGATGAACCATTAACCATCTCGTGTTCAATAACAGATGGAGAAGGTGCATTCAACGCCAGCTTAACCTCTTATTTGTTTCCCAAGCCGTTTCATCACGTCTGTTCTTCATCTTATCTTAATTCTGATTTGCAGGCGGTGAAACATTTTTTTTTAGACAGGGTAAAAGACAATCGGAAAAATGAGTACCGTAGCGGAACAACCGTGCTACACTCTGATAAACATTCCGACCGATACTGAGCCGTTGAACGAGCTCCAGCTGAAACAGGACTTGGAGAAGGGCGATGTTCAGACAAAGATCGAGGCCCTGAAAAAAACCATTCACATGATCCTGAGCGGCGAACGTCTGCCAGGACTCCTGATGACCATCATCAGGTTCGTCCTGCCGCTACAGGATCACACCATTAAGAAACTGTTGTTGATATTCTGGGAGATCGTACCGAAAACATCGCCCGATGGAAAATTGCTTCAGGAGATGATTTTAGTCTGCGATGCCTACAGAAAGGATTTACAGCATCCGAACGAATTTGTCAGAGGCTCTACTTTAAGGTACATAAATTCTTTATTTTAGAATCATTTTAAATGGAACAAGGTAAAATATTATACTTTGCAGATTTTTATGCAAGCTGAAGGAACCAGAACTTTTGGAGCCTTTGATGCCTGCGATAACTGCGTGCCTGGAGCACAGACATTCCTACGTCAGGCGTAACGCGGTTTTAGCTATTTTTACAATTTACAGAAACTTTGAGTTTCTCATACCAGACGCACCAGAATTAATAGCAAAGTACTTGGAAGGCGAACAGGACATGTCCTGTAGGAGGAACGCGTTTTTAATGTTGCTGCACGCTGACCAGAGTCGAGCACTAGCTTATTTGGCTGCTTGTCTTGACCAAGTGCCCAGCTTTGGTGATATACTGCAGCTGGTTATCGTAGAATTAATTTATAAGGTATATACACTAAATAAAGGAATTGAAACAACATCCTTTAAAACTGAATAATCTTTCTCTTGTTTCTTAATTAATAATAATTATTAACAATGATATACTTTCATAGGTTTGCCTCGCGAATCCATCGGAGAGGGCCCGTTTTATCAGATGTATTTATAGTTTGTTGAACTCACCGAGTGCTGCTGTTCGGTATGAAGCAGCTGGCACTCTAGTAACACTTTCCAGTGCACCTACCGCGATTAAAGCTGCAGCTTCTTGTTACATCGAACTGGTCGTCAAAGAAAGTGATAACAATGTTAAACTGATTGTACTGGATCGATTGATCGCGATGAAGGAGAGCCCAGCTTACGAAAGAGTTCTACAAGATTTAGTGATGGATGTACTTAGAGTTTTAGGTAACTATTTTAATAAGAGAATATGTTAAAATCGATATTAAAAAGGTTGTCTTATTTTGAAGTATATCTGATTATTAATAGAAGTCACCATGGAATATAATTTTCCTTATTTGTATTATAGGCTCCCCAGCATTGGAAGTTAGAACGAAAACACTTGCCCTAGCGATGGATTTGGTAACAAGTCGCACAATCGAAGAAATGGTACAATTGTTGAAGAAGGAGGTGCTCAGAACAGCTGGCGGGGAGCACGAGGACGCTGGAAAATATCGTCAATTGCTTGTTAGAACGCTACACGCGTGTTCCATCAAATTCTCAGACGTCGCGGCTACAGTGATACCGGTATTAACAGATTTCCTGTCGGAGAACAACGAAGCCGCTGCAACAGACGTCCTGGTGTTCGTTCGCGAAGCGATTCAGCGATTCGAGAATCTCAGACCTCTGATCGTCGAAAAACTGCTTGAAGTGTTTCCACACATAAGATCGGTGAGAGTACACAGAGCGGCGTTATGGATACTCGGTGAATACGCGACGTCGAAGGAGGATATTGAAGCTGTAATGAATCGCATTCGAGCTGCGTTAGGAGAATTACCATTACTGGAAGCAGAGAACAAACGTCAAGCCGGTGAAAAACCACAGGAAGAGGGGAACGGTCAGACCGCGCCAGCACAGTTGGTGACATCGGATGGCACTTATGCCACGCAGAGTGCGTTCAGCACAGCTTCTGCGCGTAAAACCGAAGAAAAACGCCCAGCCTTGGTTCAATATATGATGGACGGAGACTTCTTCATAGGCGCCGCTCTTGCCACGACTCTAGCTAAGCTCGCGTTACGTTACAAGGGTCTCGAGAAGGATGTACAAAAGAACAATCGTATGCAAGCGGAAGCGATGCTGGTCATGTCCAGCGTGTTGCAATTAGGCCGTTCCGGTCTGCCTGCCAAGGCGATGACGCACGACGACGCTGAACGTCTCTCTTTATGCTTGAGATCCTTAGCTTGCCCTACTTCGCTCGTGCAGAAAGTTTTCACCGAGGGATGCCGTGATGCTTTGGGCAGGATGCTGACCGCGAAGGCAGAGGAAGATTCGCAGAACCAGAAGGTTTGTAACAAATATTATTATATTCTGAATGAGTACAATTAATGTATCTCTTGTTAAACAGGCGAAGGAGAAACCAGGTAGCATCGTTCAAGTGGACGACGCGATACAATTTCTGCAGCTGAACCGCGGATCGGATGTAACAGGCGGGGCTGGTGATGTATTCGAACAGAGTTTGAGTGCCGCTGTCGCTGGAAGACCCGGTGCCGGCGGAGATGCACCAGCACCAAATGCTTTGAGCAAGGTCACTCAATTAACTGGTTTCTCGGACCCTGTGTACTCGGAAGCTTTGGTTCACGTGAATCAATACGACATCGTACTCGACGTGCTGATCGTAAATCAGACCGAGGACACTTTGCAAAACTGCACATTGGAGCTGGCTACTATGGGGGATTTGAAACTCGTGGAGAGGCCGCAGCCTATCGTGCTCGCACCCAGAGATTTTGCTAGCATCAAGGCGAACGTGAAAGTAGCATCCACGGAAAATGGGATAATATTCGGGAACATAGGTAGTTATTCAATTCATATTTACATGAATTAATAATAATTATTGGATGAAATGTAATAAATAATTGATTTCAGTGTACGACGTGTCTGGCGCGGGATCTGATAGGAGCGTGGTAGTATTGAACGATATACATATCGATATAATGGATTACATAGTGCCGGCAACGTGCACCGACGTAGAATTCCGACAAATGTGGGCAGAATTCGAATGGGAAAACAAAGTGTCTGTAAATACGACGTTGTCGGATCTGAGAGAGTATCTCGCACATCTACTGAAGTCGACAAATATGCGTTGTCTCACTCCAGAAAAGGTATTATATTCTTCAGTCATTTAAAGTCGCTGAAAGAGCTTCATAATAATTTATATCTTGTTGTAACAATTTTTATCAAGTTCGACGATTGTTAAAAGATCTCAATGGTTGTCAATATATTTTTCAGGCACTTTCTGGACAGTGCGGCTTTATGGCTGCGAACATGTACGCGAAATCGATATTCGGTGAGGACGCATTGGCGAACATGTCGATTGAGAAGCCGCTGAACAAACCGGACGCACCTGTAGTCGGTCACATTCGTATCAGAGCGAAGAGCCAGGGCATGGCACTGTCGTTAGGCGACAAGATTAATTCTACTCAGAAAGGTCCACAGAGCAAGGTGGTCCAGGCCGCTTAGAAAGCGTAGTCCCTTGATCTACAACTTCATCGTATCCTCAGTATTCGAGTTATTTCCGTGACCGGAAAGAACACGTGTAGTCGATCGAATTCATTCGGAGTGACGGGGAGGAAAGTAACGCGTAGAGATACCCGAACGGCGAACGGTATTCGTCAATTGGTCAATCAGGAATTCACGAAACGATTTCTTAGAACGGCGCGATGATTGAAGTATATTTTATACGATTATCAGTAATGTATTAATTTATGCGTTTTATTTTGTTCTCTGTCAGCGCCGTTGGACAACTACGACACACTACGATTGTATCAGTAAGCGATGGAATATATACATAACACGATACTTTAGCTATACGAGCTTGTATTTTATTCCGTTGAAACTAACGTTTCTGACACATACACATATTTTTTAAGAAATAAAGAATGAATACTTTACACCGTCCCCTCGATGCCCGTTTATTCCCTCTTTTTATACCCAAGGAGAGGGGAAGACAAGTTTATTAACGGATACCTAATACAGAAATAATTCTTCGCATTCGATCATCAATGGATCGACATCAAGGACGATATGGATTAAATGGAAAAAAGA
>SHCU01001707.1:6154-17250 GCA_004307685.1 Ceratina australensis | reverse complement strand
AAAATCATTGAGTCCAGTTATAACGAGTCGACCATATTCGGAACGAATTTTTATGTTCTCGTGGTCGCACAACGGTTACAACTTCCCACGCGATTTAGTACGCGTGTTGCTGAGAACGTGACATGATTCATTCAAAATGGATCTTCCTTTTTTAACCGCGACTTCGTCTCGCGATCAATTGAATGAAACGTATACACAGATTTTACAGCAGTGCGAACATTACAAAAATTTATGGATTTATACTATTCACCTAAACGCAATATGTTTAAACGACCGCAAGTTATTTTCTTGTTTTGACAACTGTTAAATGTACATTGAATAAAATAATTCATAAATACTGCAGAGTTTATTCATTTATCGGAAAGTCTAATGCAGAAAGAATATAAACTTAATGTAAAAGAATATGGGAGATATAAAAAGCAGAATCAGGTATCATGAACATTTTGCATAAAAATATGCAGTCCATTTGTGAAGTTGAAAGCCTATAAAAGAAGAAAGAAAAGAGGAATAAGTACATGGACTGTATAAGAATTTGCAATGAGCAGAGATTTGAACAATGAACAATGAAACAGATTTGAACAATGAAAACTGCGAATGCGTAGTAAAAGTGGATCCGCGCGACACGACCCGTGTTACGTTTCGACCAACGCTTCGAATTCAAACAGGCCAATCTCCACGAACCGGTCGTATAGCTCGACGAATGGCAGCCAGAACCCGTTCCAATACTTTGACAAAACGTACGTACGTGTCGTGAATGTGGCCAGAAGGTGACTGGTGTGAGTCGCTGAAATACACAGGGATAACTTGTATGTTACAATAAAAGCAGGCAGGAACTCCAGTCCAGCGTCCGTTCAGTTCAGATCTTCTTGTGTTGTCCAGTGTACAAGTACGTGGTTGTTCTCTTCCAAAGATCTACGTTTTCTAATCGATAATAGTTCCTTTATCTCGTCGAAGCGGAAAGAGGTAAGCTAAACGTTCTGTTCATTCGTAACGTGTCACGTTAAAAGTTACCGTTTAGACAAAGAAACCAGGAGAACAAAGGGACGCCAGTTATTTGTTGACCTGATTCTGCACGATTAGTATGTTTTGGGGATTATTTAATGAAAAACAGAGAATTTCAGCTTTTGTGCAATCGTCATAATCGACGTACATTCGACTTGTAATGTTGTTATAGAAAGTTTGTTATCATGCGCACAAGTAATAAATAATGATATCTTAGATATGTTCCAGAGTTAAACATTTAAGCCGATTTATCCTTTCGCAGAGTAGAAACATTCGTAAAAAGTTCGAGTAGAAATTCAAATTCGAGAAACGTTCGAGTAGAAATTCAAACAAAGAAAACTTGTTCTAATCATTTAACGTCTTTGATCGTCTGTTGTGTATGTATACAATTCTGAAAAACTTTGAACGCTCGTATCTACTATTATCTTTCAATGCTAGTATCTACTATGTTCCCGGTTCATTCGTGAGACTAAAATAATTGTACGTTTCTCGTACCTCCAGATAATAGATAAGATAAAATCAATTTAATAAATAATGTAGGGGATATGGGAGTTAAATCAATCAAACGACAGGGAATTCGTATTAAACTCGGATAAACGCTCTTTATTTTATAACCCCGATACAACTCGCGTCTTCGCGGCAACGCTCTCGCACGTACAATGTCTTTTCGTCGCCAACCTTCTCTCCTCGCTCTGTCCCACGATCGTTCGATGTTTTTGTCAAACTCGGTTTCCGAGTGCCCTGACCGCCTAGCGTAAACGTAAACAGCCGTTACGACCCCACAATAATAATAATTTATCCTCTTTGCTTGAATCCAATCTTTTGTTATGGCAAAGCTTACTGAACATGGATACAATGAAACGTACAAAATACACTCGACCTTTCTTTTAATAATCGCTTTACACGAACAAATGTTCTTTTACAGAGAGACAATGGCCACAGCTACGGAATCGCCTGTTAAAGAATGTAAGTTTCAAATAAAAAATTGTAAATTTAAGTATACTAATAATTTTTTGGAGTTTCCTTTTACTGATTCATAAAAATCAACCGTATTAACACGGGTATCTAATGTACACAAAGTTTTACAAAATCGCTACACGTAACACGCTGAAATCCCGATTTATCGAATACGATATGACGGCTCATATGCCGAATAACATAAATTCCTTGCACGATTTTCGATGACAGAAGTCAGCGGACGACAAAGGATCCTTAATTAGGTAGACAATTTAGGTGGCGGTCGGTAGGAACGCATCCTAAGGCAACCGAGAGTAAGATACAGTTGCCGAGAAGAGGTCAGAGCCCTCCACACTGGCGTCCTCGGAGTAGTGCAGCCTGCGCTCGACTGCAGTGCCACTCGAACGGCTTTCTTAGCGGTTCTCAACTAACGAACATCGTTTTGACCAACTTACATTTTCCTTCAATAAATCCCTTTACGATATCTTCATATCAGAAATGGGAGTATTTATTCTACCTATTTAACTGTTATTTTCTTTTCTTCGTTTTTCATTTCATTTAATAGTTATCGATCTGATAAAAGACAGATGGGAATTCTAATTCTCTGATGTCATTTGGACGGAAGAAACTTACAAGTTTTTATGGCTTCGTCTCGTGGGACCCTTATCATATTTTTTTCATTATAAGATATTTGATGACTTTTATACTTATTAATTTTGATCAAGTACATACATGCAAATTGAATTCCGCAGCTATCGCCAATTTCGGAATACGAATAATTGTATGTTGGACGAACGTATTGATCTATTACACGCAATGTAACCGGCCCGCATGAGCATCGGGTACTGATAAATAATAATGGTACCTCACAATCGAATGGACTCTGGTGGCACACTGTCGGAGCGACATAAAACTCAAACCCCTTTCTTGTTACGGGGAATGAGATTCGAGTTCATTTGGCGCACTGTGAGGGACCGGCTTCGGTTGACTCTTGGCCAACTTTAAAAAGCCGTGCACGCTCGGTGACATTGAAGTGCGTAGGTTAATTCAATTGTCCGGTGCACCGTGCAAGATTGTATATCGGGTGAAACGCCCGTTTTCCCCTCTCGGTGAAACTCGGTGTTGAATTTCTTCCTGCCTTAAAGGGCGCGCGGTGATAAACCATGGCTTGAAACGACACGTTTTTCTCGACGAATTGTTTTAATTTCTTCTTTATTCCTTTTGTTAACGCTTCTCTGGATTCAATTAATGTAATGAAGCTCGTTACAATATTCTATTTTAGTTTTCACCTCGTCTTAGCAGATACGTTTCCTTTTTTTACGAATTCATACGATAAGATTGGAATTTTATTGCTTGGCTCCAACTATCGTAAGTTGCAATCTTGTAAATACTTATTGCGATCGATTAAATGGATGTTCACTCATGAACACGATGCTTGACAATATTCTGAACAAATTTTACATCCGAATTTCATTTCCTATATGAATTCCGAAATAGGCAGATTTCTGCGCAATTTACCGCGGTTCGTGACCAGTGGAAAAAGGGGCGACTGCATTATTAACATCGCCTGTTCACTCGTTCTGAAAATATTCCACAATATCGATCCCACGGCAGCGTACAGGAGAAATTCATTCACTTTCCAGCGTATCCTTCGACCGTAATGCGTCACGGTGTATCCGACATTGCGATTGTTCGATCGCGAAATGCAAAAAGTTTACCGGGCGACAATAATTCTCATTTGTGTCCCACATTTTCCGGCTTCGATCCTTTCCTCCGTGGCTATCGTCTCGTCCGCTCAGATCGATTTTCCCGACTCGCGGTTTATTAAAACGTTCTGATAAACGAAAAGACGAATGGCCACACTGGTAACAGTGAGATAGGGTGTGTCCATCGAAGAGACGGGAGGCACTCAGCTTCCGGACAAAGGCAATCTATTTCCAGCGTGAACGAACGAGCAAAAAATTGATCATTTTCTTGGAAATCGAGAGGGGGTGGGGGGACAGCCGCGTCATTCTCGTCTGGGTCGGTTTTTTGCAACGGTGACTTAAAAAAAAAGAATCACGTCTTGGTAACCGCAGAAAGAGATAACAAAATATGTAGATTTTTTAAAACGGTGATCACGGAGAAGGTTTTTGTATGCCCCCAGGGTTCAAGGAGCGCTTAATATGTATATTGGAAAATCGAAACTGGATGCGAAATTCGCAGTGGTAGATCGAAGATCGCGTATTTCGTGTCGCAATAAGCCGGGGGTAGAATTTAGCGGTAGGGCTTGATTTATAATAGACGTCACGAAATAGGGCGCTGGTTATGTAAAATCTTCGCAAACTTTCGAATCAATAAACGCGAGAGATAGTTTCAGCTAGTTATCATGCATTCCAGCATTACTCTGTTCTCGTTGAGCAAAGAAATGTTTAATCGAGCCAAGTGTTCAAACTAGGATGTACAAAATATTGTATCATCCCTTTTATTTCAATAGATCAATAAGTTATGCAGTTTCCAGAGAATCATCCAGTATAGGTGACCATCTCCTATCCGTTGAATTTCCTCAGGCAAACCGATGAGCCGCGAAACTTCTTAAAGATCGCGGCAAGAAGATATCATCTTCCATTGATCAGCGGATAGCGTCGTTGGTACGAAGGTTTGTACCAAAGATGGAAGAGGCTCGGCCGAAGTGACTCGGAGTCGGACAGATGCTATTTTACGCCTCCGTGCTGACTTGTACACGTGCCTAGCGACCGGCAGGCAGCCGGGTCCACGATGTATGCATGTTAAGGGCCTATCCGAGGTGGAGGTTGGAGGTTGGAAGGTTAGCAGAAGTGGAAGGGTGGCTTGTCATTGGGTAGGCTGTACTCGTTGCAACTGGGGGGGTCGGTTTGATCCGTGCCGGTTAGGGGTGCGCGAGAGGCGCCGGTGGGTGGATATTGAGCGACGCCAGGCGTCGTGGCGCACTGTGCGGATTCAGTCGCCCTCCAGCCACCGCCCCAGATACCAGTTTTCAGTCACTTCCGGCCCTCCTCTTTGCTCGCCGAAACTCTGTAACTCTCTGGTGGTCTCCTCCTTGCGAAACTTACCCCTATATCCTCGTTCTCGTAGGTTCGCAACAGCTTTTTTCACTCCCTAAAAAATACGGAGCGCGATTCGCGAGTATAACAACGCCGAAAACATGCTGATCGGTCTTGTGCGCGACTCAGTGTTGCAGTGCTTCTGTCACAGCTGCAAAGCACCCTTGGGCATCGTAGGTGAGTCCTCCCAGCCTCGAGTAATGTCCGAGAGAACTTTCGTTGGGAAACGTGCAACCGTTTCGAGGATTCTATCGTAGATCGTTTAATGTTTAATCGGCTGAGTCGATACCGCGGTGAATGACTTCTGCAATCGAGGTAATCCGTTAGACTCGTGGATTACAGATTTCATTTAATCCTATTTTACATGGTATCGTGATATTCGTTTAAACTCCACATTTTTTCACATAGCTTCGATGTCACGTTCTATGCGAGTTTATTTTATTTTCCTTATATCTTGATGCCATTTAATCGTATTGATCTCCTTCTTGAAATTCATTCTTTTTCTCGTACTTATCGTTCAACTTATATATTTTTACAATAGTCGACAGTGGTCGATATCACTCTGGTATCGTATTATCCTGGCCACCTGCAGTTCGATCAATTTCTTGAGTTTCTACCAATAGATATTCACGGCGCACCTGTACAACCTTTTACAGTCAAATGTTACTCGCAATCGTCGCGATTTATTTTGTTACACAAAACTTGGTATCACGATCGAAATATTTCTTATTTCATTTCCTTGAATCCTCTGTACGTGCTTGGAAGTAATAATAGCCGTGGCCTGATCGAAACGGGTCGATACTGCTCGTTTTAATGCACAAGTTACCCTGAACTTCTGCGAGCTATTCAGTCGAACAGTCGATTCGCACGTGCTCCGAGGAAGAACTCTTTGGAGAACGATCGGGGTGCGGCTCAAGATGGCCACCCTTACTTGTTGGCCGATTTCGAGCAGACGGTTGCATCGATTTCCCGATAATTAAACCGCGATCCTCGTTCCTCTGACCCCTACGGTAACGCGGCACTGTCTCATTGATTCTCAATTTTCTAAGCGGGAGACAGGAGGGGTAATGCTCCGTTCAAGAAGCCCAGCGGCAAAGGAAAACCGCGGACTAAGCAGCCGAAGAAAGTAAAGTTTATCAGTGAGTATCTACGTGGCAAGCTGCTCTTTTCTTTTTAATTGACAAACTTTCGATCTCCATTTTCGACACCTCCGTAATCGGATATTTTGAGCATAATTACAGCGCTTGGCGGTGATCTCGAGCGCTCGTTTAAACTCGATGTGAAGATGAGTGACGAAGTTTAGGATAGCAAGTTCAACTTGTTATCTCCTTTCATTTCTTTTTTTATCGATTGGAAATGATATATCGCACCTTTCGACGAGGTGCAACGAACTCGGCGAACGGGTCGCCAATATGTCGCCCGGTGAATTATAAATCGAAGTCAGCGTACGTTGAGGAACACACGGGGACGGTACGTGGGGTGAGAAGGTGCGTGTGTGCCGACGCTAGACGTCGTGGCGCCTAGAGACAATCGTCCCGTCGGCTGATCGATCCTTTCCTTCTTGCGTCTCATGAGTCATACTTCCGTAACTGCCCTCACCGCGCTGCGAGATAAAGCCGAGACGACGCATAGATCGGGAAATCTTCCGGCGAAGTGGATTGCCCACAAGCCAGATCAGGAGGGGAGGGGGGATGCCTTTAATTGCATTCGGCCCGATGGGGAGTAATGAATGAATCATGTCAGTGACATCGTTACGTGCACGCGGATTTCAGCTACGTTACAAGCGGTGACGATTAATTCGTTTTTGCACCTAGCCAATTAAAATGAATTGTGTCACGCGAATAATCTTACCACATCGTTCGCTTCTACACTGAATCGAAGGGAGTTTTAAATAGTCGGGTGAGTTGACGAATTGTCTGTCTTTAACGCGTTCTTAGCAACCGAGATCCGTTGCCAAGAGAAATCGAAGGGCGGCCTCTGCTACGAGGTAATCTTGGCAGAGCCGACGGTGCAGAAGAGAGCACCCTCACCGCCACAGGCGAATCCGGCTCAACAAGTCGCCATCGAGGATAAACTTCGAGCAGCGGAGGAGAGAAGACTTTCTCTTGGAGCGCAAAAAATCGCAGCTCTCAACGCGAAGCTTACAAAAATCGAGGAGGCCTCTCGTAAGAAAGATGAACTCAACTCGGCTTTTATCACCGCCACCAAGGAATCCTTAGACGCTAAGATGAACAGCACCGAGGAGAATCGAGAGGCGCATATTCAAGAGTTGAAGAATAAGTTGAAAGAGCATGTTAGTTTGAGATCTTCTATACTTATTTTCATTGATCGAAACGTTTGCTTTAATCGATGTTTCGGTTTTAGTTGGAGAGCGTGGAAAAGACCCGCTTGAATCTCGAACAACAGACTCAGGAGGTGAAGTGCGCCGTGGAGGAAAAATTGAAGTCTGCCGCTGCTCAACGCGACGAGAATATTAAGAGGATGCAGGAACGTTTGAAAGAACATGTCGGTATATAAAATATCGCTGGTGAAGTCTCGTACGTTTCAATTTGTTTCAATTTCAATTTCAATTGATTTTATACGGCTTTTAGGAGGAACAAGTGGCCCGAGTGCGTCAGGGAATAACCGAGCGCGTGCAGCAGCTCCAATCCCAGATCCAAGGCAAGCTGGATCAAGCTCAGGAACGCCGTCAAAACATCGAACGCGAACAGAAGGAGAAGCTGCGCAATCATGTAAGTTGCACACATTATCCAGCCGCAATTCGGCTACGTTAGTTCTACAGGTTTTTTTCTATTCGATTTGTTTTCGCTAGTATCAGGAAGGATTTCTCGCTTCTGTAGAAGTAAATGCTGGTTTTGTCGATTTTCATTAACAGGAGGGAGGCGTCTTCTCATAAGCGTAGTTTCTTTCGTCTATTTATTTCGTTTAGTTTTCTTTTTATTAATGGAAATCCTTTCTCACGTATTACCCGACTGTGCTCACCCAATAAGGGAATTTGAAATGGTCGTTTAGAACACCGTCAAGATAGCAAAAGTTCGTCAGATGGCAACGAGAGAACTTCTGGTGAAAAAGTTCGAATTTGACAAGAGGGTTTCTACTGCGGAGCAGAACCGACAACGAGAGATTCAACGTCGTGTGCAGGCTATTCGCCAGCATGTAATTTCGCTACCTTTCTGTTGACTCAATATATTCTCGTTGTCTCCCAAAACCCCACCCACGAGATAGGATTGCTTATTACCATCTGTTTCGCTAATTAAGTTACCAGTAGGAATTCCGTGACTAGATTACAGTAGGATACTTCCAGATAGTTCCGGTTAGACGTTTGCCATGAATTCTAATCGTACGCTTTACCGTATTATGTTGCCGAAATTATTTTACGTCCGGATTCTGTTCTGTTATCATTTTCGGCATGAACCTGCATCGACTAACTCTACTCTACCCTATCGGTGTTAGCCTAATTTCGATTCTGGCATGTCTTAGAATATTTCTCATCGAAAATTTGACAGCTTAAAACATCGGACATTTTTTATTTTTCGAAGGAGAGACGCGCGGAAATGGTGAGACAGAACAAGGCCGCTCTGTCCGAACAATCTGCCCTGCCCGCTGAGAGGGAGACTGCCAGCTCTGGGTAAACGAAATGATGTTTCGCGGTTGCAAAATCGAGGGAAGAGGAGAGGCGGGATTTGACTACAAGGCTTGCGGAGTCATGCCGCTGAATAGAAATTCATCGGAGTTACGTGTTTAAACATTCAGATAAACTACGGAGTAAATGCACTCGCTGTGCTTCACTCGGGGCGCTCCATTACGCTTTGTGCCATTTTTGTTCGCCGGAAGAAAAATTATGGAATTCATGCAAGCGATTTAACAGTAGCCGAGGATATCTGCAATTTTAATCACTTTTTTTTTCGTTAAAACAGATGAGGGATCAAACATTTAATCGGTTTGAATACTCGGAAATTGGTTCCAGATTTTCAGCAAACGAAGTAAAGGTCGATCGATTACTTTACTCGTGTTTATACTTTTGCAAAGAAAAAAGAACACTGCCTTCATCTAACTAAAATACACTTTTCTTCTTCGTTTTTAAAGATACACGTACTGACATCAATCGAAAGATACTATAGCGTGTACCATGTTATTTTTTAATTTTAACGTGCCTATCACTTAACACGTTTTATGAATCTTGTAGGAGATGATATTAAGAATATCTTATGTGTTTGTAATTGATTGTAACTGATATTTTGCAATTTTATATAACGCTTCATTCATTATATTTCATTTCATTAATGGCTATATATAGTGTTGTTATTCATTTATGAATAATTATCCTCTTAAAAAACGACACCTTTCGTTTTTGAATCAAAATCGAACTCAACTGATCAACATACTTTCAATCCTATTACGCAACTCTTCTATCTCAATGGCTTTTTCTTATTTTATAAATTGTTTCGACTCATTAATGGTTTCGCTTTTGATTTATAGAATAATGATAGATAATATTATCGCTACAATTAGATTTTAAGTGGTAACTGTGACCATACGTGTGCGCACACATACCATATACGTCGAAGTATATGTGTAGTATATGTGCCGACATATAAGCACACTTATAATATATATATATATATATATATATATATATAATAGTGCTTTATACTAGGCTTGGAAACTTTCAAACCATTTTGTACTCGATCATTGTAATATTACTGCGCTAAATTGAACAAGAACATACGAAAAAAGTATGTAGTCTAATTGAATATGATAATATGATGCTTCTGTGATGACTTACATAATTATTTGTCGAGATGTGTAGTGTTTAAGTGAACATATGAGAGAGTGAGAGATTGAGAGAGAGAGAGAGACATTTGAAATTCCTCTACGCTCGTATGTAATATCGGATACCGTGGCTAGGGGCCTTAATTTCGTTCTTATATATCATCGCTGGTAATCGAGATAAAAGAATCGTACACGGCGTAACCATGGCAAGGTTTTTAAAGAAACTATCTCCTTCTCGTAATTAAATAAAGATCGCGCAGCTAGTGGTTCCTCGGCCTTCTTAGATACTCATATATATATGTATTGAGGATACCATTAAACGGAGAGAAACGTTTAGCTCTGGTCACGGTACCGTGGCAAGTTAAAGGGATATTAAAGGAACAAAAGTGCAAGTATACATATGGTATGTCGCAGTGATATTGCAACCGATACTCTACGATCTTTGATGTGGAGACTACGTAGGAAATTTTTACAAAAAGAAAATGAATTACGAAATAAGAGGTGAGAGGAAATTTTACGTTGACACTTATAAATTGCAACTACGTAGTCCATTTGTCTCGCGTTGTTTTTTTTTCGTTAAAACAGATGAGGGATCAAACATTTAATCGGTTTGAATACTCGGAAATTGGTTCCAGATTTTCAGCAAACGAAGTAAAGGTCGATCGATTACTTTACTCGTGTTTATACTTTTGCAAAGAAAAAAGAACACTGCCTTCATCTAACTAAAATACACTTTTCTTCTTCGTTTTTAAAGATACACGTACTGACATCAATCGAAAGATACTATAGCGTGTACCATGTTATTTTTTAATTTTAACGTGCCTATCACTTAACACGTTTTATGAATCTTGTAGGAGATGATATTAAGAATATCTTATGTGTTTGTAATTGATTGTAACTGATATTTTGCAATTTTATATAACGCTTCATTCATTATATTTCATTTCATTAATGGCTATATATAGTGTTGTTATTCATTTATGAATAATTATCCTCTTAAAAAACGACACCTTTCGTTTTTGAATCAAAATCGAACTCAACTGATCAACATACTTTCAATCCTATTACGCAACTCTTCTATCTCAATGGCTTTTTCTTATTTTATAAATTGTTTCGACTCATTAATGGTTTCGCTTTTGATTTATAGAATAATGATAGATAATATTATCGCTACAATTAGATTTTAAGTGGTAACTGTGACCATACGTGTGCGCACACATACCATATACGTCGAAGTATATGTGTAGTATATGTGCCGACATATAAGCACACTTATAATATATATACATATATATATATATA
>SHCU01001701.1:0-12341 GCA_004307685.1 Ceratina australensis | reverse complement strand
GTATGCCTAATATCAGTACGTGTTATATGCTTCAATTGTGAAATTGTATTCGAACATCTTATCGTTTCGTCGAAAGCATTCGATGTTTCGTAATCCGTATGGTATTAAGTAGAATTAAATGAAATCTATATCGATAGGAATAATCAATACTAAAAACAAATGGCAAATGTCACATAAGTCTAAATTTACCAAACATTTTTTTGTATGTAAGTTTAAA
Organism: Ceratina australensis; assembly: GCA_004307685.1. Lineage (NCBI taxonomy): Eukaryota > Metazoa > Arthropoda > Insecta > Hymenoptera > Apidae > Ceratina > Ceratina australensis. Next base: position 12,124 of record SHCU01001701.1, on the reverse strand, counting down.
TAAATGAAAGAAATATATATCTATATACAATTAATTTAGAAATAGGCGACGTTTGCATACTGCATAGTACACATTTGCTATGCATGTCGTTGGTCTCCTTGCATCTTTTTATTTTAGGCCGTATTACTAATGTATCAAATGCTCGTCTTTACCTTTGCGTATTCTACATAAAAGATGCAAATTTCCGACTTACGTTTCTCTTTAATCATGTGAAATCAATTAAGCAAAATAAACGTCCAATGCCCATAGATTAAAGGTTGATATATTCTTATCACACGTGCAGAAGAAAGAATCAGTTAAGGTTAAGATCTCAAGAGAAAGTTATACAAAATATCACAGGTCGCAAAAATTAATAGTACATATATACAATTCTAACGATCGATAATAATCTTATGTATTTTTGCAGTGATTCTTTGCATTAAAATACTTAAGAATTGAGAAAGCGAGTTTACACTTCTATGTACTAAACTCTACCAAGATGTCAAAAATGAAAGTAAAGATCGTGCGTTGAATAATTTTATCTTAATCATAAGTCAAATAGATCAAAATATTTAAAAAAATATACATGTAATAGATCAAAACATTGATAGTAAATTTAGCTCACCTTTTTCCTTGAACGAGTAATACTTAAAGATAGTTGTTTCCCGGCCAGCTTGCGTGCGCTCCATTTGTGAAGATGAAATCCCCCCATTCTTATCCGTATCCATTTCACCGTTCTCCAAATCTCCGTTCTCCGACTCTTCATTCACACTGTCTTCCTCTTTACCTGTATCCATGATCTCCGATGAATATCCACGTAAGAATTGTACGCACGCGATTTCTCCGTGTTGCGAAGAAAACGCGATGAGGAACGATACACCACACGGTCGCGGCCAGACTTAAAAGATCTAAACTTTCTTCGCTGGAAAAGAAGGATCGGGCTCAGCGAAAAGTTATCAGTGCTACGGCGCTCTGATTACCGCACTGTTCGGTGCTTACATCAGGCACACGGTTCAGCCGAGAGAATACGTCACAGCTTTTTGGCCGTTTCGGCTTACCTATCGTCAGTCCATCTCGTCGCGAAAACGATTACGTGTATTACTCGCACTGTACCTATTCATATTTTGTTCTCTTTCGTCTTGACGCGACGTGTTGTGTATCGTTCGATCGCCGTAGCGTCGTGGTCACGACCAATGACTCTAAAATTAACCGTGTATCGGTTAAATCTCACAAACGCTTCCTCGTTGAATAATTCGTGCGACCAATTCTAATTACTAATTCGTCCCTCCAATTTCCATTAGCCGTGATATTAACATTAATGCTTCCCAAAGTTCTTTATTAGTTTGGGTTTACTAACCGAACGAACTGTAATTTCGAATCCTCAGGACAATTAGGTATTGCAGGAAATTAATTATCAAACTTCAGATTTGTTATTTTTGCATAAAGATACAAATACGAAGAATGCAGATAACGTATATAATGTATAAATGGCAAAGAATTAATTACATATCACAATACTATTTAAATCAGTACTCAAATTGGCATTGGAACTAATTGATTTTTCATGAAAAGCCTGCCAGTCTGCTAATTATTTATATTCTTTGGCAGTGCCGTGGACACTTGTTAAATAAAGTGCACGTGCTATAGAATTAACACTAGGTTTGTAATGGAACTGAAACGTTAGTCATAATTGAATTATCGACACATGAAATGATCCATAGCATTTAAAATGGACTTTAAAACCAGAACATGTACATTTTGTTTATTAACATTTGTTGTTAATATAACTGTATTCCAACAAAATTTTTAATATCAAAAGGAATAAAAGATAATGTATAGAGTTAAAGAAAATCAATGCAAAAGAGATAGTCAACGTCACTTCCACAGTTCAAAGTTTTACAAGTTAAACAAACGATTTTTCGATGGTTCTGCTGTAACGGGAAGTACCGGACAACATGATGTAGCCTAGTGAACAGGCCGCATAATGCGCTGGTTTTTCCTGGGAAGCTTCGGACTACCCATGAGATAACGCTACGCTCCGGTCTTATATACTAACCACGCGAATCACGCGAGCACCAGCGAGAAAGCTAGCGATCGTAGCCGCCTAGCGGTTACGAACCGAAGTTTCCTTGACTTTCAGATGTCACTGTCTGACTTAGCGCGCTATTATAAAAGCTAAAAGAATTATTCATATATTCAAAACTTCATGAAAATTTCCTCTGCGAATATAGAACTCTCAAATAACTATGTTTAACTGAATGAGGTGACCTGGTATTTGAATGGCCTTGGAATCTAAATCATTCGCATTTCATTGGAACAAGTAAACGTTTGTAGACAACTCATTCGTAATGAATATTTATAGTTGATGTAAATCATTAGAACAACATAAATTAATGTATCAATGCCCACGAAAAAGTGTAACTTATCATTTGATACCTATCATCCATCTGTTATCTTGCCAGCTATTTAAACATATAATGTAATCTAATCTTTTATATAAGTTTGTACAGATAATCATTACATAAATACAATAAACACGCGTACACTATATAAGAATTTGTTAACTTAAATGTAATCGACGACAGTTCAGTTAAAAAGAAAATCGTAATCATTGTACCATATTTTTATTGCACATTCGTATTCAATGTATGTTATCCACGTGCTATGGAATTATGGGATTCTTATATCATCCTACTATTAAGAATTTGCAACTTGTGAAGGATAAGGAAAGGAAATATATATTTGTTGAGTAACATCGATTGACAGATTATCTAACTAATGATAGAAAGACATTCGTTTAAGTCATCGCCATAAAAGAAATCTAATAAATACTTACGGAAATGTTACCCTTAACGGCCGGCAGATGCACACTTAACAATCTACTGTGAACACAGTCTCGATCCGAATTCGAGTATACAATCATTGACAACACTTATTTCAAACATACATGTATCTGTTTAATAGACAACGGCACATAAAAATCAAGGGTCGGTACAATATTGACGACACGTGGGATCAAACATAATACTCGTCTCATGTGCGACTCCACCGCGCTATGACTTATTGTCGTCTGCTGGAGAATTCATGGCAGCAGTTCGCAGCAGCCATTATACCGAAGCTAGCGCTTTATATGACACCGTACTTATATATACAATTTCGTCATTTGTTTTCTTAAATAAATTACATATATAAGCAGCACTTTTTACTGCTGCCGTTAATTTTCTAATTTCGTAATTACATTTAAACAGGGAATTTTACATACTCTGTAAAAATTAGCAATTGCCAACAATTACGAAGAATCGTGATATACTAAATAAAGTATATTTATGTCGAAGAATACGTATCTCGTACTTTATTTAAAAGTAAATGAAAAGACTTTAAATCAATTTTTTTAATCTAAAACTATGTTCAGCAATTTAGGCTACTTATTTTTGATTTTCATTACAAATGCATTTATGTCGACCTATGTATACTATAGTACGTGTATGCTGCGAGCAAAGAGGAAAAGAGAGTGCTTATGTATGTACAGCAGATGTGTGTAGTAAACTACATTATACTAAGAGCACGTGTGTGTTTGGCATGTGAATATTTTTATGCTATTATGTAAATATATATATCAATCGAGTGTAAGATGATTCCTAATTTAACTGCACAACAAAAGGATGTTGAAGATCCTGTTGAGGAAATGTTAAAAAAGACTGGATGCATGGATCTTCATTATCAAGTTCAAGTATTAACCTCAAGCACATAATTATAAAAATACGATGCCTCTAAAGTGTATTGTAAATATTTCTTAATACACATCTTTAGGAGTGTATAGCAGAAACTCAAGATTGGAGAAAGTGTCAGCAACAAGTAAAAAAGTTTAAAGTGTGCATGGAAGAGTATCAAAGGAATCGAGAGAAGTCACATGCGAGTTAATAAAAATGTCAATAATAAACTATTTAAAACGTATGTTTATTTACCCTATAAAGTATTCAGTTGATGGGCATTATAAAATGGTACTTGTCGTTAGATCTGATATAGCCATGGGAAAAGGTAAAACTGCTGCGCAATGTGCTCACGCTGCGGTGGAGTGTTACCGTCAAATATCAGTTAATATGAAACATAAACCAATTTATGAGTCATGGTTGATACAAGGTCAACCTAAAATTGTATTAAAAACACCTGATGAGCAGCATTTATTGAATTTAGCAAAGAGCGCGTATAGAGCTGGTCTAACTGTTTCTATAATAAAAGATGCAGGTAAAACTCAACTTCAACCTGGTACAATTTCTACAGTCGGAATAGGACCTGGTCCAGCAAAATTGATAGATGACCTCACTTCAAACTTGAAATTATTGTGAGCAAATGTATAAAGTTACTTTAATTTAAAAAGTAAAAAAGTATGTATAGTAATTATTTTCAAATAAATCTACAATTATCTGTTTTGAAATTGTATTGTTTTAATTAATACTTTGTTAAATAACTAATCGTTATTTTGAATGTTTTCCCATGATATAATTTCAGAGTAATGCAAGCTTATACCAGCATAATTTGCATATTTTTATTTTGTTGAGATTGCACGACACAAATAATGATTGATACTTTCTTGAACAGACTGATGTACAATAATTTACAAAGCTTTGAATTACACATTGAAAATAGAGTACAACTTTATACATTCTATAAAACACTTTAATCCTCTTTATAAAAAAAGCGAAGGATGTTACTATATAATTGAAAAGACCTTTTTAATTCTGATCTTGATATTTTCTTATCTCATTATGATTTATATCTTTTATGAGAGCATTCGTTGATGATGCTTTATCATCAATATTTTGTTTTTTTAGAAACACTAGCATCATAAAAATACTATATCAAACTTGGAATATATATGTAGTTAGCTTATAGATAATATAAACTACTAAGTACACATTTTTCCAGCTTAATCACTTCGTTATAAAATTGAGCAAAAAAGTTATGGAAATATCTTTTACAAAGAGCCAAAGAAATATTAAAGAACAAAATTTATATTTTGAATACTGATATCATATACATATATTGGTGCATCATTTATTTAAAAATGTAAAAAATAGCTTTAGACCAAAAAATTTTAAGACCATGACACCATCTTATTAAAATACATATAAAAGATATATTTATAATAATTTCGTTATCATTGTTTCAATTTGAATACATGTTATGTATTGTAGTAGTTCCTGCAATATAATACTGAAAAAATTATGAATGCATCTAGAATATAATTTATGAGAAACTTGTGTATAATGTATTCATACACGATTTCATTTATACAATATTACAATCATACATGTTTCTATATAAATGAGTTTCATTAATGTTATAGATTGAATGATTTAGTTTTAGATTTCATACTTTCCTAGAATATGCATTAAAATAGCGTTTATACAGAACACATATAAATATAAGATGTATACAGAGAGAAAAATGTACATACATGAAAAATGCATAGAATAATATAAAATTGAAAATTCTTGTAGACAGACTTGTATGATTATCTCACTGCACTTTTTTTTACAATTAATAAACAAATACTCATGGGTAAGAGTCAATGGCTGATATATGTACGCTGAATTCTCATGATCAAAGAGTATGACATGAGTAAATGAAAGTAAAGAGATATTACATTGTGGTGATAGGAAGATTATGGTTAACGACATTATAAATAGTAGAAAATATGAATGAAGAGACTATTTGTATAAGTACTACTATACATAACAGAATAAACTCTTAAGTGTTAAATACCTGACAACTATCATTATTATATACAGCGGCATAAAACTTATACAAAGTGGTCGAAATGTATTAGACTTCTCCAATGTGTCCAATTAAAATGTATTTTTAGTGTAAATGAAATAAAACTTGGGGTTATTAACTACTATAGAATTTTTGTGTCCAATGAAAATGCATCCTAACTAAAGGTATTAAAAGGGAGTCTGATACTTTTCGATCGCTCTGCCTATTGGATAACAATGTTTCTTTACATCTACAAACAGCTATAACCCAATTATATTTACCTTATTTGTAATAAAAAATGACATAAACATACTCATGTCATACTCACCCATTTGCTCTTTGTGTCAATTATTGACTTCCTATCACATATGTAAATTTGATTATTAGTATATCTCTAATTACACAGTGTGCAGAGTACGTCAGTCTCAAGTAGCATATAGCGGAATATTTATCAATCCTATAAAATTTTATAATTTGGCAAACAGTGTAAGTCGATTTGTGATCTAGTTCGACTTTTTATATATATGTATAATACTTTGCCGCATATGTATCGTCATTAAGCAATTATTTTAGTAAGTTCCGGAGGTTCTACATAATTGTTCAATACATGCGGTGCCTCGTTAAATTCATCAAGTTCGTCTCCATTGTCTGCTCCTTGTGCAAGTAAAAAGTATTGTTCACTTCGTGTTGGCCAAAGTAAATGTGCCATTACACAATATGCAAAACAATCAGCAGAATATGTAATACCTATGTAAATGGTACAGACGTGAGAATGAGCAACTGCAATTTACGTTTTATAATTTCTTTTACTTACCCAACAGAAGCTTGAATCTCCATAGTGCACTCACTTGAAGAGCTATTAGCGCTATGATAGGTAAATAGATGAACCAGACTAATGAGGATGCACCGAAGTGAAGTAGAAAATTTAACTTTTGAGTATTATGTTCATAAGTCATAGTGTTTCTTAGTTCGCACAAGAACCAAATCATTATTGCACTACGGAATAAAAGTATAAACCATCCTGGCCATGTTTGATATTCATCAATATCCTCAATAATATCAACCTCAGTCTGTAAACACAATCTCTGTGATCGAAGAATAATTACAAATAGAAATCAATACATACCATGTTCCAGACATACAATAAAATATGAACGACTCCGTAACAAAGCCATATAGCAAAAACTAATGGCTTCCACGTCAATTCCATTCTAGTTACAGCCCATCCTTTTGCAAGTAGAAGTAGGAGCAACATGAATGATGTCTAAATAAAAATACGCTCATTAAGAATCCGAACATGTACTCCACTTTACAGTATATACATATAGATGCTCAATAAAACTTACTCTTGACAGGATATCAAAAATATCTCCTGCAACTTCTAGCTGCTCATAGCCCATACCATCAAGAGCAAACTTCAATACATGTATTAGAATTAAACATAATGCTATAAATTCTAATAACAGACTAGCTGTGAACAATCTTGTCACAGGATGCTTTTGTAATCTAACGGCATATAACTGCAGTGGCACAAGTATGATATAACACATAAAAAAAAGCAAGTATAATTCTGTGGTATTCTGTCTGTCGTATGAAAATTGATAAGTCAAACTGTTTAGGCCACTAGTATTCGGATTTCCATTTACCAGCCAAATATCGTATTCTAATTCATCATATTTATCATAGTACTCCCACTGACAGGTAGTTATATTTCTGTAACAAGCCACTAGACTCATGTACCAAAATCGTGGCTGCCAAAAGTCTTGTATAACATATGTGAATTGGTATCCTTTTACAATATTCCATATGGAATCCTCATCTGGACATAATTTACCTTTCGCGCATGGTACTCTCCTTAAGAAAGGACAAAACATGAATAAATGCGATGAACTCGATACAGCGTACAGTAGGAGTACGAGTGCCCGAAAGCAGAACTTTACCTTAGAAAATCTTGACCTTCCTCGTTACAGTGCACATCGTAAGAACTTTGATTCAAAGTATTAAACATAAGCGTGCACGCAGTATTTTTATCGTTCAATGTACGATTACCATAATACTCTAAAAAGTGGCCACGATCTAAAACTGCCAATGTAATTGGCACAGAGAAGTTACTCTTTGAGGTCACATTACCGAATATATATCCATAAGAGTCTTTTTGTCGATGACGATCAGTTTTTTGAAAACCGAATTTAATGAGGAACCGAAAGAACTCCTTCGTATTAAATGTACCCGTAATATGCGTGCTTTCAACAAAGTCGACATTTAATAAAATGTATAACGTAAAGCAGATTGACAATATATCTCGACGTATCAACATCGTTAGACGCAACACGTTGTCTCGTTCTACAAATTAGATGTCAAGAAAATGTCACGTCGCTTCTTAACATTTTCCTTTTAATAAACACAGCTGATAGAGATAGAGATAACCGTGTTACGCACTATGCTTGGTGTTTCGCATGCACGTCAAGTGGCAATATGTACATTTTGAAAGTATCATCGTAGTCATTTCGCCAGTAGAGAGATGTTCATCCGATATTTAAAAATATTATCACTTGATTCATGTTTAGACGTTAATGACCCGTACTCGTGATTTAAAATCAGTTTTCCTATTGATTTTCCCCACCCAAACAGACGGCCGCTGCGATACGTTTTGTCTGTCGCTGTAATATCACCCGCACCGTTTTCGTGAACTTTCGCGCGCTCGCATATGATTATTCATGTTTCCGATTGCATAAATCTACTCTACCCTTCGTTTCCTGTTTGTCTTTCATTTCTGAGTTAAGCAATCAATTTATTAATAATCAGTCAATGTAGTTTACAAAGATAATGATATTATATTAAATTTAATCGCTGCTCCACATTGCCTAAGCGAAACATAAATTGATATTTGTCAAATTTTCTATGAGGACTATTATAAGTAGTTGTTCCTGGTTGTTCGAAAAATTGCTTAAAACTGGACTTATTGCAATTAGTATATCTACCCTACAAGACGTATGTGTTTGAGAGCCACAGACGTAACATGGACGTGACACACGCAAAAATTGTAGTACATATTTTGGCCTATAGGGTTCGCTAAAGTTTGACCAACATCCCCCTTACCGATTTCGCCAATCACCACCGGTTTCCGCGGAATGCTCCGTCCTTTATGTCCATGAGGTCGAGGATATTTGATATATGAACATAACCTCAAATTGAAAACTTAACATATGAATCGTTGTTCTCGAATAATAAAGTAAAATCAATTACAGTTTCAAATTTATTTCTCTTAACAATGCTTAATGGAAGATGATCACAGAGTTTCATGAACTTCAAGTTTCCTTTTCATTCGCGAAGATTATCATGTACATACGTCTTGCACTAATTTTTAATTAAGTTCAATCAATTCCATACATATATTTTACGGATACAGATCTAGATATGCACTTTGCAAGCATATACGTACATATGAAGATCATAAACTTCATTAAAATTATTATGGTTATTCTTTGAAATTTTTATGTAACATCGAACAATACAAAATTTAACTTGCAATAGTCACTACGTAATTCTTACAGAATTTCTCATTCCGCAAAGAAATCTGCAACAGGATTGCTCTATCAGTTCTCGTTAACGAAAAATAATGATTTTTATATAAGAGCATGATTTTCGGGAAAAATGGTATATTACATGAAAACTAAGAGCGCGAGGTAGTTCATTCAACTTGTTCAATGTATATATATATATAGCAGAAAGTTTCCTAAAATATGCCTATGTAAACCACTTTTTATTTTTATACTTCTAAACTACAGTAAACATAATAATTGTTTAATTCTGGGAAGGAGCTGACGCAAATATTTTATATATACACATATGTATATGAAAATCTCTTTATCCAGAAGAAAGTTGCCACAAAGATATTTTCATTAAAGAAATTATACGTACAGAAGCCTATATAAATATTGAATTTTTCCTGAAAATCATGCACTTTACAAAAAGTGCTATTTTGTGCTATAGGAGACGATACGTGATAGAGTACTTTCCGTTACGGACTTGTTTAAGGCATGAGAAGCTCTGTAAGGATCACGCGGTCATTATTATGTACGGAGAATAAATCAGTAGCGAATGTAGATATTATTCTCTATTCTTAGCTTCACTTCTTGCGCCATTAGACGATTGTTAAAAATTTTAATCATTTTTCAAGCAGCTGGCGCACCCTATACTTAAACGCATCACACTTTTATGGCTTCGTGCTCGCATCGGATGCAAATTAGAATGTTTATAAATACATGTAAATAGTACTTGATTAATTGCATAACTCAAATTGCTTTCGATCTCATATTTGTACGCTTCGATCTTAATGTAAATACGTATGAAAAAATATCATTACAGGAGAAAGGCTACTCGCATCGCCAGCAAACTAAGATTGATGTAAAGATATAACAAATTTTATGCGCACCGGAAAGTAATCCCCAGAAAGCAATAATGTATACATCAAGTATTGCATCTTCATTGTTTGATATTAGGTATTAGTTTACGGTGGCAAACGGTGGTTTAAAACAAGATGTCTACTTCAAACGATAAAGCATGGCTCTCATGTTATTCGATCTCTATTATACAATTTTTCTACATTTCATATTAAAATGGTTATTGTGCATAGACGTTGCTCACGTTGCGTCGTTGCAATAACAATGAAAATCATGTCGATTTTAATTTACATTCGTCAAACTCGATATCCTATTGGAACGAGACACGGAATTATTTTTTACGCACAATGGTAAAACGTTGCAGTACTTACAGTTGCCATCTTATAATGCGATCTTCATGTCTACATCGCACACATTAAAAAGCCCATTTTCTCAAATATTGGTATTACAGGAACAGAAAAGCTATGATTTTCAATAGTTGAAATGATTTGATGAAAACGAAATCGTTTGAGAGAAATGTTTTTCTCATAATCGCATCGTCGATATATGCTTTCTTGTTTTACGAGATTTTTCTTTTTCTCGGCCCTTTCACCTTGATTGATTTAATGTTTTGATAAGAATATGCTCTCTATATACCGAAGAAACGGAAGAAATCATCCCTAACAACATGCAATTGTCATTAAATATTATGTTTCGTTCTTGAACAATGAGGTTATGACTTTCGTGAATTACGTTCGAAAGAAAGCCGTTTAATCGGTCATAATTCGATTAGCAGGTTGTGCACTTAATATATGTAACTTGTATTTTGTACGAACGATGCATAATTCTCCTGAAATCGTCTTAATTTTATATCCTAAACGATTGAATTATAAAATATCAAGGCTGGCTTTATCGTTCACACGCTCGGATTCCAAGGATTCCGGTAGAGCCTATTTTAAATTCGTCATTTCCGAGCTAATAGTTGATTTATTGGGAAAATTATTCCATAAACCGTTAGGCCAGTTCTACTAGTGTCATTTACGATGTCAATACCAGCTGAAACTTGCGAAAATGTAACAATTTTTCTTATTTTTCCACAAGCTACCCTGTTCCCGCCAGGAGACATTCGTTGGAAAACTGCGCTGAGCGCGAAAACTGACAACGTTTAGGGGAAAATTATGAATACCGCGTGAAACTACATACACGTGGCTATTTGTTCATGGAACTTTTATTTGCCTATCGACGTTGTACTCTGCATAATTGCGTTTACAATCAACTGACTATTTACCGCTTCACTGTTTTTAGTGAAACTCGACGCTCAACATATTCAGTGGGTCTCTCTACTCAGGCCGCGCCCGAGCAATACTACCGACGCTTCCAAAGCTAGATTCGACGGTAAAATTTCTAGATTGCGTACTTTTCGTGATAATTTTACGAGGTTCAAGGAAAATGGAGGACAAAGCCAATGCAACTAATGCTGTGGAAAGTGCAGAAAGCCCAGCGAAGAAGACTGCGAAGTCAAAGGCGGCGAAGGCGACAAAACCGAGATCTTCGCATCCGCCAACTTCTGAAATGGTGAATGCTGCCATCAAGGAGCTGAAGGATCGCAAAGGATCGTCCCTTCAAGCAATCAAAAAATACATCGCATCGACGTACAAAGTCGACGGAGAAAAATTGGCACCTTTTATCAAACGATATTTGAAGACTGCTGTTACATCTGGCGCTGTTGTTCAAACAAAAGGTAAAGGTGCATCTGGATCGTTCAAACTCTCTACTGGGAAGACTACTGAAACGAAGAAAATTCATCGCGCCGTGAAAGTATCAAAACCGAAGGCAGCGAAGAAATCTGTCGAGAAGAAGACTACATCGGCACGAAAACCTGCATCGCCGAAGAAGCCGAGTACACCGAAGAAAGCCGAGGTTAAGAAAGCGCCAGTAAAGAAATCTCCGGCCAAGCCAGCCGAAAAGGCTGAGAAGATCGAAAAAGCCAAGCCTGTTGCCGAATC
>SHCU01001698.1:0-17333 GCA_004307685.1 Ceratina australensis | reverse complement strand
GATCGACCTGAAAGTTTGACCCAAACATTCGAATCTCGATAGAGTATCTCACTGAGGCCCTTAGAAGTCTCCAGATTTGATATCCTTTTAATATACGCTGTGAATCCGGTCTACAACAGAGCTGAATTGGCTACGGGGATTGGGCTTTAATCGGGCAAGGGAAACGTGGACCGAGCGACTCGAGAATAATAACGCGATGCAACGGCGCAAGCTCGCCGAGCGTCGAATTAATAATAACCTTAACGAGATCGCGGATGACTGGAAAGACGTAAGGAATAAAAAAGAAAGGGAATGAATCGGAGCGGGAAAAATGAGCCGGGATGAAGTGCAGCGTGCAGCGAGATTAAGAAATAGCAGTGAGGAGGAGGAGGAGCCCCCGTGAGAGGGTGGGGTTGCAAGAGATCCACCAGTAGGAAATTAGATACGCTACTATTACGGGCAAAATTGCCTCACCGCTGCTCGAGATGATCGTGGAACGTTCCTCGATGACCATTTATCTCGACGAAATGAAAGGCTTTTAAACCGGGTGTTCTACCATCCTTCAATTATGTCGGCATCTATCCTATTCGACACCGTCCTCCCCCCGCGCTCGCTGCCCGCCCCGGCCCACGTAAACAATTTTCCACAGGCGATACTTGATCAAATTTAACATCATCGACGATACCGATCATTTGCGAGTCTAATTACCGCGAGTTTGCTAAGAATAATTATCAGTAACGTTGAACGAAATTGATTAAGTCGTAGCCTCGAATTTAATTCCTCGTTCAGTTACCTAATTGAGAGCCGAGTAGCGCTACCGAGATCACAGGTATTCATTCTTAATTAACCTTCTTTAACGATCGAGCTGCTGCGCCTCGCCGGCTTAAGAGGAGAAAAAGTGGTACGCTCGTAACACCGGGCACTTCGCCGGGATGATCGATCGACGTTGGAAAATTGGAAACGCGACCGTGTTTAGTTATTCGACGAGGCTGCGCCGGGTCTAGTCCGATTTATTTCGTTGATTCGGCCGGTGTTCGTTTTCAGAACAGCCCGTCGGAAGGACGGGAACCGCGGGGGTGCCGGCGGAGCGAAATCGGCGCAACGGATCCAACAAATCCATTAACATTATTGAGCCGTAACTCCGGACAAACGGCCCGAATGGAAATGAAATCCCCGTTCGTCGAATGAAGGTCGGAAGGCAAATCTTTCACTGTGGAAAACAACCTATACAGAGACACGAAACTCTAATTAGAATGTAACATTGAACTCGATTATTGAACCATAAATGATCGGGTATATATTTTAAAATACGGCGAGTGACAGAGAAAATAAAGGGGAAACGAGAAGTGTCCAGGTCGTACCGGATGGAGGATATAAGTCGCAGCCACGTTTATTCGACGTTCCCTGGTGTCCGCCATTAATCTGTCAATTTTCGTCTCACCTGTCGTTTCTGCTGCCTCTATAAATCTCGCGGTTCTTCTTTTCTACTTGTCCGGTTGATCCCGTGCAATGACGTTAATGGCATACAATTAAGAAGCACGTTTATCAAGAGTTCGCGAAAATACGGCAAGAATCGTTGAATCCCGTATGGTCAAACAAAGTAGATTACTGCTAATGTAATTTCGCGGAGAGAACGCAAGAGGGGTAAAGTAAAAATATAAATCTTACATAATCCTTGGACGTACGAGCAGAATGTAAAAACATAACACGTATCAGTTTGAGTGAGTGCAAGAAGCAGAGGAATATATATACGAGTGAAGTGGCATAAATCAGAAATTGAAGACGGAGGGCAAAACGAAAAAAAACTTATTGCAAGGTGAACGAAACCAAGTGGATTTTTAGAAAAAAGAAATTAAGGAAGTGAATGAGAAAAGAATACGGAACCGGATTAGACGGAAGCGCGTGCAAAGTATCGAAGAGGAAGAGAAGAGAGACAACAGACTAATTAAAGAGACGATTTAAATCCTGCCGTGCTGGTCACTGTGCGGAAAGTGCTTGTTATATCGGATAATTAGGATTACCATGACAGTCCATAGAGAATCAAACTCGAACTCGAGTGCTTTAGAAATGTGAAGAAGCACGCGAGAGTTATCAACGGAGGAATCGTGCGGCACGAACAAAACAAAAATTAGCTATATGGAAGAGAATTCTTAATCTTTACACTCCAGAGGTGACTCTCGACCATCGCTTGGTTCGTTAAATATGTACATCGCTGCGATACTTGCTTCGACAACCTGTTGTTTTGCTAAATTCAAAGTAACTATGCAACTTAAATTCGATATGTTATTTTCTAAAATACCAAATAGCCAAGCCGTTTAACTTAAAACGACGTAAATACCAAAAGTTAAAAGTGGTCGAGAACGGAGATTGGAATAAACCTCGGCTGGAGAAACATTTCTAGCTCGCGTTATAATTAAACGGCCCGCGAGGTACTATATGCGGCGTTCGATCAACAACTTAGAGACATCAGAAGAGAAGCAGTTGATCCCATTTAAGCCTTTAAGTAAATAATTAACGAACAACTTATAGGGTGTGGGCGGGGGGAATAATCGTGACGGCGACAGTGTGGCAGCTGGCAATTTACTCGATAACGATACTGGCTGCGCCGTAGCCTAACAGTTTCCCATTAATCGGGAGCGCGCGTAACCAGGAGCGAGCAGGACCAATTTACATTGTTCCCGACCGATAATCTCGTAGGATCCAGCATCCTAATCTGGAGAGATCAGGACGCACCGCGTCGATCAGCTCGGGGGGACGCGTATCGATTGAACGGGCCGTTTCACCGTTTCAATGCCGGCGACGAGCGTCGACGATAAATGTCATTCGCAGGATAGCCGATCTTCCTTTCTCTTCCTCACGGTTAACTCCGGGGACGTCTGTATCGGTTCACGTGATTTTAAAGGGGATGCACTCCTTTTGGTTGAAATCATTATTCTATCTTGATATCGTGATTCAATTTTTAAATAAAAAGAAAAACTGATAGTTATTAGAGTTCGCGGTTTACCATGTTGTAGCACGGAATTTTGTGTAAAAAAAAGGGGAAAGCGTGAATTGGTTAACGTATACCGACCCTGCGGTATGTTTGGCGAAACGAATACCGTGCGGACATACACCGCTAGCGTTGATCCCGCTGGGTGACGTTACACGAGCCAAGGAAAATACGCGAATCGGTGGACAAGGGAAGCAACGAGCATATCCATGACCCACTTTATCCCCTTTGCTTCTTTTTCATCGGCGTGCATCGAGGGCCGATGAAACAAGGAAGCGAGACGGGTATAAATAGAAAAGGAGAGAGCGAGCGAAAACTCGTCTTGCCTTTTGGCCATTCGATGGTCACCCCGAAATCGAATTTCCATCAGGCCGGTAATCACCGTACTTCGATTCGGATTCGTCGTTATCCTGAACGATTTGTTCGCTCTCGCAGCCACCTGTTGCACCTGCCGCTATGCCAGGAAGAAAGAGCCCCGTGATAATTATTATGGCGAATTCGCGCCATCGCTCAACCCTCCCACCGTCGTTTTTGTCAGGTGCTCTTCTTCCCCTATTCCCCGTCCCGTTCTCACGCGGGTTCTTACTCGTTTATTATTTCTTGCACCCACGTCCTCGTGCTGCTAAAGTGCCGATCCTAAGAGGTGAGTTCCTCACGTAGAGGAATCAGACATTTTTACAGTCAACAGGGAGGAGAATGTTTTTACATCCAAATTCAATATAAAATTACATTAGTAATCTTTTATCAAGGCGTAACGTGAAATTGTTTTCATTTCGAAATGTTAAAATTATGTCAAAACTCAGCGTAAATGTCAGATCGAGTATTGAAAAGATGTAGCATGAAAGCACCTTAGGAGAAATTCATGAGTATACTTTCTTCCGGTAAAAGACTTGGAACTTGAAGTGGTAGCCAGTGCTAGTAGTAGTTTCCACTATGCTAACATTGATGATCATTTTAATTTTCAAGTCTTCCTTAGCTGTATCCTCCATACAATCAATGGTCTCAGACTGCACACTAAAGACAAGAATTCTCATATCTATTATCAATTCAGCGATAACCAATGCAATTTCGAGTTTTGTTTAATTAAAAGTTGCCGAAGTTAAGTGCGGTCACCGGTGACGAATCGTCGTAACTACTTGCTATTTGTCTACATCCCCGGTTAAGACGGAGAACATTTTCTTCAAAGCTCGGAGGCGGCGGCATGGCGCGGCGCCCGCAACGCCATCCAATTCCTTCCACGTAATCGCGGCGCACTTTCTCTCAGCTCGCAGCCCTGGAAAATTCATTTGTCGCTACAAAACGACCGGTGGCGCATCGAGCCGATCTTCTTCCTGCGGAAACCTCTCGCTTTGTCGTCTCCCCCTAGGCTTCACTTTACCGAGAACCGCGCAAACGAGCTGCAGTAGAAAAAAGGATGGCCCGGGGCGAAAGCGATTCGTCGACAGTACCTCTCGGTTGCCGTTCGTCGTCGAAATCAATTTAACCGTTCCGCGTTCCCGTTTCTATGTATACCTGTAAGATGTACTCACCCTTATCGCTCGGAACGAATAGGAGTTTCACCCGGAGGAATCGAGAACACGTCCATGAGACGAACCGGAGGGAGGATTGGCTCGGGAAAACGGGGAAAAATTTGATATCCGTGTCGAGTTACTGAAACGTGCAGCAACAACAGGTAACAAAAAGTTGTTCGCTGCTGGTTAAACCGGGACACGGGGTTCGCGGGTCTGGTAGGGGAGGAGGGAGCGAACGTTGTCTGGGGTAAAATTGGCGGCGACCCGTGCCGGGAAGATCGATCCCCGCGCGCAGCTGACAGCACCGTTCGACGGCATTTACGGTCTCGTGTGTCGGCTGGCGAACGCGCGCGCGAGAGCTATGAATATTGCATTCCGATATCTCGGCTGCGCCAACTGTCCCCGCGAATGCCTCCAAGCGGCGTTAATTAGCTGCCAGTTGGAATTTGGAATACGCGACGCACGCGTACGTTTCGCCTCCCGTCCACGAGGCATCGCCTCGATTCACCCGATCCAGCTTTCTCTACCTTCGAGACGGGAGCGGAGCTGCTATCAGCGAAGCTTTAGCGAGACCCCGGGCTGACTCGGTCGAAAGCTGCTTCCATTTGAAAGAATTAAAAGGAAAAGGGAAATAACACGGTCAGACGGGACAGGCTCTTTTCGCGGAGAGGAAATCCTTTGAAAAGTCGCGGTGGAGATATTCCTTCCGATAGAGTCGGCAGGGAAAATCACGAACAGGCCGTTCACATTCGGGCCACGTAGAGGCACCCGCCCGTTGGCAAGCTTCTCGTTATGTTCTTTGAATTTCTATCGGCTCAAAGAATCACGCGATTTCCCACCAGAAGAAACATCCTTCGCAACAATCATTATTCAAAGTGCTTCCCCCTCGAACGTTATACAGAACTCGCTTAGAATGTACGAAAACCAGGGATCACGTTCCAATAACGTTAAGAGTATGTATTACAATGGAATTAAGGTGACCACGTGACTTCTCATCACTTTTGTCGTTGAAGTAATTAACACGTGAATTCGAGTGACTTGTAACAAATATTTTTGGCTAATTTAGTATAGAACACGAATGTTCGATTAGACCCTGTTAACGGGAGAATTGAATTTTCAAAAAATTTTATTGAGTTTTTTGTATGACGAAACGTACACTCCGTGAAGAGATTAATAAAAAAATATAATTACAAGAAAATTGAATATGCAGAAATGATAAATGTTGCGTGTAAAACAATTCCGAACGAATATCAAAAGCTAACCAAACACTTCAATGTTGAAATAATTAAATTAATATCTATAACATAAAAAAATGCAAATAATACAAATTAGTATTTATAACACATTTTTGAAATTGATGCCATAAATATTTTATTCTGCATAAAAATACGCAGTTTAATCATGGCACTGGGCAACTTTTAAAGTAACGCTGAAAGTGGAAAATGCTGTAGTTCGTTCTTCTTGATGTGCTACGGTCAGTAGTATGAGTCAGCACAAGTCAGACATCTCAAGCGATTAAGTGATAATGAAAAAGCACATCATCCGCAAAATGAAGTACTAATAAGTGATCGGTTAAAACAGTTGTAAAATGATTGAAAAAAGAAACATAAACAAATTAACGATGTACTTTTATGAATTCATCCTAATATTCTATGCAATTATTCATGCTGATAACGCGTGAATAATGATCCTCGCACCAGCTCATCGTTATTCGTCTATCATATTCAATTGAATCCCGGGATTAGAAACAATCGGTGACTCTTGACGAGGTGATTTAATTAAACGCTCACGCGTAATTACGCGAGCGAGAATGCCTGTCTCGTCTGATGCGTAGCAATACCGAACATGGAATTAAAGTCAAAATATTTCTAGCGGTTTATTAATATCTTGCAGTTACTGCTATTAATATGATTAACGTTCCGAACGCGTTCTAACAAATGCGCTATCGCGTGTTCACCTTTGGGACCCCATACTTCTGATAATATTGCAGAATATGCAAGCGAGTTAATAAAACCGTATTCGATAATTAATCAGATACTTCGCCTAGAGTGCACGATTTTGCTCGCTTTCTAATTTTGGCTATAAAAGAGGGTAATTCAGAATTAAACATTTCTCCTTATCGTGTCCAAACGTAACTGTCATCAAGTGAAAAATAGCGCCGTACTACGCTGCTCAGCTCTGAGTGACCGTTATGCACGAACATTATAGATATACTTTTTTATTAATAATTTAGTTGATATAGGATGAAAAAGTGGGAGAGCACTGCTTGAGCATAATCGAGGAAATCGTAGAACAGTTATATTCAATGAAGTCTGATTTCAGTAGACAATGCTTCTGAATACTTTTCAAGAATTGATTTAAAATTTGAGGACAATGAATTTTGACTCTTGTCACAGACGTCAACGGTTGTGACATTTCATCTAACCGAATATAGGGAGGAAGATTAAAGTTGTTCGATAATATACCGTGACTTACCTCTAATTCCATTGCATCAACATTGAGTATCAATAACGAGACGAAACGTAAACTTGCAAATGACACAACACAGCTTTTAACGAGCCAAGTTCATAGTTGCGCTGCCGAGCGACACAATTAATTCAATAGCCTCTGACAAGCTATTAAACTTGTCCGAATGACGAGAAAACTTAACTTCAATACTCGGTGAATACAAAGGAAAAATGTGAAAAATCTAGATTCAAGATCATAACAAGTAACTTCAATCGAAATTATACATTATTTGTTCTTCAAGAATTCTAATAACGAATTAATACCCACAGATTGCTTCTTAAATCAAATTCGTTAATTTTATCGAAAATCTAAATTTATTTTATTATGTATTAATAAGTAGCAAATTATTGACAGAAACAATATAACCTAGATTTTTGTCCACGACCCTAAATTTCGCCCGCGCTTTGCCGTGGGCAAGAATTGGACCATGTACCTGACTCGTCCCAGCGAGAAGACGTATTCCTTGGGTGGTTATCGACGAGGGTGCCAATAAGGGTGAATGGAGGGATTGCGATAGAGAGCGTGTTTTTAATGGCATCACCGGCTCTATTGCTTCCGGCCCAGGAAGGGTAGCGGCGCCGTTATCGTCGCGGCTATTGCCCCAGCCTGCGCTACTATTAGCGCGTGCTACCCTCCCTCTGCGCGATACCATTTATGCCTCTAGCGCGACCATAATCGTTTACACGCTGCTTCTGCTAGTATGTACTCGGCTCGAGTTAAGTAAATGGAAACGTGCGCGCGGCAGTGTAAATAGTAGCGCGAATGCCAGCACGCGCGTGTATGGTACGTAATCATAGCGGGAATGCTAATGGCTCGGTTGACTTAATTAACATCGCTGTCGATTAAACGAGTTCTCGATGCGCGAACGATACAAAAAAGCAGCCGCGATCGGTAAGAAAATTCAACCCGATATCGTGCGTTTATAATGGATACGAACGATGGCCAGGCAAATGTGAGGCCAGAAAATGGCAAACCGAGAGAGAGAAAGCGAGAAAGAGGGAGGGTGGGAAACGGAATGTTTGTTGAAAGGACACCGGCTGTGCCCGTGTCTTGTGGTCGAATCGATATCGCTAAAAGATCCGGCAAGTAGAGCCGCGACCCATGGAATAACCTCGTGGAAACTCGGAACGAGATTATTTTCTCATTTGCGGTGAAGGGACGCGTTACGTTCTCGTAACGATTTTTATATCTTACTTTTTGCTCCCTCCTTCATCCTTGGAAATGTTAGGTAACTGCAAAAGCTCGAGCTTGATTTAAAACCCAATTAAAAGCAACGCAATTTTAGGGAAAAAGGTATTTGTTAATCAGTCGTGTTCTTATTTATTCTCATTTATTTCGCTATATCATGGATAAAGTCATTATCAGTGAGTAAATGGAACGAGCAAGATTAGACAAGAACACAGGAAGAAGCCTATCAGTTATCTTCTTCTTTCTTTCCTCACATCGCTTCTTCGAATTGTTTATGTAACCTATCCTTATACGTCTGTGATTAATAATACGATTTTAAAATGAAAATCGGGCATGGACAAATGGCACGCACTTAAAAGTACATTAGTCACCCCTAAAGGTGTTTGCAAAGAACGAATCTCGAGGTGCAATGAAGGAAAGCTTCTATCCAGATTAATTTTCACGACCGGTAGTTTCGCAGAGCGCGGGTTTCCGGCGTGAAAATTCCGGCGAGGATGTTCTCGCAGATGCGGTCTCTTCCGGTTCACGTCGAGAAGCGTATGCCAGAAGGAGTGGAGAAAAGAGCACGAACGGTCAGCGCGAGCTGCGGATACGCTTCCCGTCGTGTCGACGTCGACGATGACACGGCACGAAACGGGAAACTTACTTGCCGTTCGCCCCGCGCGCCGGATGTTTACTCGCCGCGAGAGTAAACTGTACGTAAAAGCGAGCGACAACGGACGCACGTCTAAACGAAATCGGATACGTTTTTCGGGTTTCCGTCTAAAAGCTCGATGGTTTCCCTCCATTTGCTGGCAACGACGTTCCGTCTTCCCTTACTTTTTCCCCGTGTCCTCAGGTTTATTTTTCGACCGCCGAAACGAGGAACGGTTTCTCGGCGAGCCACACCGCGCCACCCTTTCCGCACCGAGTATCGCTGTCGGAGCCTTCGGTCGGTTTCGCATGAAGATACGCGATCGAATGTTCGGAGCGATTGATAAAACATACATATACTCGCACGAAATATCGTAATTCGTTTTTTAGCACACTAATTTAATCGCTTGTTATATTCAAGCGAAAACGTGTTGCGATACTTTTTATTAACACGTTGGTGACCGGTAATTCGACAGTTAACACGAGCTTTTATGGCCAAACGTGGTTGATTGAAACGAATTGATGGTTGCATATGCATCGTCTATTTCAATTATGTTTTCAAATAAATCTCAAAATAAATTTTATTGATATTTCTTTTAATTGTTTAACTTCCACATTCAATTACGATATAACAGCCGATGACACGAGGTAGCTTCTCCGTAAAATGTACCGACCAACTATGTGCAGAATTTGTTGATGAAAATTTTATTGTAAGGCAGAATTTTTGTTGTCTAATAATTTCACCATAAATATGGATATAAAATAGCTGGATAGAAATTAGGGCACTTAACTCGTCAGGTAATCAATTAGAGTAAGCATCGGGTTCAATTGGACGAGATCCGATCCCATGATTTTAAAAATCTTCTTTCAAGTACGCCACTACATATTTAATTAGAGCCACTGAGGAGAAGTTGAGCGATAGGCGCGGTCTGGCGCGAAGAAAATTGCGTTCGCCACGAGTATATCGGATTATTAGAAAACGCTTTCAGTTCCGCGAAGAGAAAAGTTCTGCCGCGCCGGGAGCAACAAATGCGCGGTGAAGAAAGAATCCGACCGTGAGCAGAATCGTGAAAGGATGCATCGCCACGCCTCACAGCTTGTTCTACCGTGTGAATTAAGTTTTGCCAAATAACAGAATAAGAAACAGCACTACTTAAAACGTTTACTGAACGATAAATTAAATTATAGATTTATATAAAGTTATTATATTATAGAAAAATTGTATGTATGTAAAAATTGTAATGTATGAAAATAGACTTACTAATATTAAAAAAGTCTTGCCAGATACTAGATAAAAATCATAAGATTTGACCACACGAAAATATAATAAATTAAAAATTTGATCAGTTTATGGGAAAGTTAAATGCATAAAAATATTTGTAATATCAAAGATTGAATTCATGACCGATCAAAGTAATTCCTCTATGAAGCTTGAGAAAAAGCTTCTGTTGATAATGAACACAGATATTCTGGTAATATTGCGTTACACGAAGCAGCAGAAAAGCAAATGCAAATGTTGGCAAATACATGCGTACAGCAGTGAACTGTACATGTGTACAACCCCAATGTTCATCATTATTATGATATAGGCAGAATAGGATAATAGGGGAGAAGAGATGATATTTCCAGCGAGTGTAAACCGTATAAAGAACGAACGAAGCGTGCGTACGCCTGCATTCAACCAACTGAAATTAATTTCAGCTGCAGCTCCGATTTCAGGCCATCCCGGGCGAGTAGATTTAATTATTTCGGCTTACGCGAGTCCTGCCCGTCAAAATATTATTTTACTCGTTACTATAAAATAAAATTATATAGTCGTCACTTCGGTTTCGGTTTTACCACAGTTCCATACTATGCAGTAGATCTGACTATTCTCTGAAAAGGATCGGCTGCGTCGAACGCGACGACCAGCTGAAAATCGCGTGAACATTTTTAATTAGATATACCATTCGTAAAAGTAAAATGTATTGCCCAAGCACTTTACGCTTGCTACGGAAGAAAACGAGAAATAATATTGACTACCACTCGTTTCTAAAGGCATTAAAGGAGAACGATCGAATCGCAAGCTGGCGCGGCGCTTCGAAACGAATTTATGCTCGGAAATAATTCAGAGGCAAATGAAGCGATACGTACGCCATAACTCGGTCACCATTACCATTCGAACGCGATATCAAACGGACGGCCTGGACGAAGCGCGTCATTTCGCCTATTGTAAAGCATCCGACTTTGTTAGTAGCGACGACGATGACAAATAACGAGCGTAAATCAATGTAATTCCGGGCGGATAATAACAGCCAGGGCGCCAGGAACCCTACGATTTTTGCATGCTGATTCGATCACCGTCCGTCCGGTACACGGAAAACCTTAATCCCTCTTTGTTTCCTACAACATCACGCGACCGAGGCCTGGCTTTTGGCTTTTCCGGCTTCAGTGCACTTATCAAACCTATTTTTCACGATCTCTATTATATTTTAACTATTTTTCGTAACGCCATTTCATTGATAATATCGTGTCAGTTTTAAACTTACAATAACGATTCAAAAGCTTTACGCTGATGTTCGCAAACCATTTAGTTAACTGCTATTGCTTTGCAAATTGCGAAGCAAATCCAATAATTGTATAAATCTTATTTTTATATAAATATCATTTTTCGCAACAGTTTATCGCTTCACGTATTGAACGCAACATGTTAGCATATTTTTTCAAATTTTAGCAGGGTATCTGTGTTAGGGATTATATGATCCTTCAACAGAAATGTATTAATTTATCTTAAATCAAATTATTATAATCAAATTATTATCGAGTCCTCCTTACATCTGAAGACCCTATCCTGCACTCCAACTGTCATTATTTATCAAAGATAAGCACGGTTTCATTTTCAAGAAAAAAGTTTATCACGAAACCTCACAGACTGCAGGGAACGTTCGCATAAGAAGTCGTTGATTTCTCGGGATACAAGAACAATCCATCTTTGCTCCGTAATGCGATCCTTGGTTATCTGGCGATCGAATTACATAATACATCTGTACCGCTCCATCTTATCTCCGTTCACAGGCGTTTACCGT
Source organism: Ceratina australensis (assembly GCA_004307685.1). Taxonomy (NCBI): domain Eukaryota; kingdom Metazoa; phylum Arthropoda; class Insecta; order Hymenoptera; family Apidae; genus Ceratina; species Ceratina australensis. The sequence goes on along the minus strand of SHCU01001698.1, from coordinate 5,460 downwards.
GCAACCATGTACAACTTTACCCGTGGTCGTGAAACTTTTTAAACTGCCGATAAACCGTCAGAATCGCGGACTTTAAGGCGAGCCCGGCACCCTAGCAATAAAAGTCCCGCGAAACTTATCACATTCCGCTCCCTTCCGCCGGCAAAATCGTCTCGCCGAATTCTCGCGGCTCTCGTCAACCTGTGGCCGACGACGCGACGCGACGCGACCGACCGAAACACGCAATAATCATGAAGCGAAACGAAGAGCATTGAGATTATCACGGACCTATTGAATTTTTTAACCGTCATTTTGACAACCTCGTAAATTGAATCGAAGTACCAGGCGAAAATAGAGTAAAACACGAGAGAGACACTTTTCGCCCTTAGAAGATTTTTAGGTCGCCGGGTATCTCTTTGAAAAGAATCTTCAAACACCTAGCGTGGCCCAGTTTCACAATATGCCGCAATCGAGCATTGACAACGTGATACGGTGACCAGATCTACCATCAAGTGTTTCCACTCGTGATCGCTATTCGGTCCCACTTGCACGTGCTGCATTTTTTAGGTATACTTATCAGAGGTACCCCGAAATCCATTGGTGTCATTGTACGTACGTATTCAAGCGTCGAGCCTGGACGCAGTCAATCGAGAACGAGAGTTTTTCTGCTCGTTGACGAACGATCGGCGTTGCGGACGAGAAAGCACGGTGGAACGAGGCGAAATGTAATTTGCTTGGACGTCAGGGTCGTTCGTCTCTTCGAAAAAGATCACGAGAGGCGGCAGCGGCGGCGGTGAGAAGGTGGAGAACGCGCTGGGGAGAGTATCCTCTCTACGTGTCTTGACCGTAGAAGCAGTACAATGGCCTCTGCCAAACAACCGCTCGTAACTCGCGACCAGATAGAGAACGCCACCTTCCCTTTTCCATCTCCGTTTTCCATTCTGTAACCTCTTGGCTCCCCTCCTCGGGCACCGACATCTTCTTTCCACCCGACGGTGCGCGGTGGTTCGTTCGCTCGCTTCGTTTCGCTATTGCCAAAACGTGCCTAGAAACGAGTAGCTCGCCAGGCGAAGCAACCACCCAACCAACCCTCGCTTTTTCTTCCCACCTCGTTCCTCTCTAATCTCTTATTCGCTTTACCCTATCAATTTAGACGGAACCAGCAAATGTTTTTCATTACTGCGGATAGTTCATGCATCTGTCCTTCAAAATTTCAGACTTGATGTGATAGACACGATAAGAAAAATGTCAATGATATTCATAAAATTATAAAAAATAACTACAGATATTCAATTATCATTTTTAACTGCTCCGAAATCCATTGAGATCAATGTACATTAGCATTATATGTATACAGTAGTAACGTATATGTATACTGTAACGAAGTACTTGCTCCCAAGATTTTACGGAGGGAGACATCGACAAAGTCGGCTGGGTTAGAGTTTAATTAACCTCAGAAAGTCTTGTAGCGTGACGAAGCGCGTGACGAAAATGGAAGAGCCAATTTTCTACGCGACACAGTGGCCTACGAAGTTTCACTGCACACCGCGCGTTTCGATTACAATTATGCCGGTCGAACAATACGCGAGAAGGACGATAGGGAAAGAAGAAGGCGCGTCCGTATCTTCGGCGTTAATTAGCAACGTGGCACAGACCCGGTTGGAGTGTCCTTTTATCCAATTGTAAATCGAAGCGCAGCCAAGAAATTCTGTGCTCGTGGGCAGGACCACGGGAAAAGAATTTCTTGACTGTGGTTCGATTTTTTCCCTTGCGGAATCTCATTTGGGAAAGTAACGGAAGCGCTGGGAAGCTTTCTCGAATAAATGCAGCTACGTATTCGTCACAGCCTCGAAAAAGCGTGAGCCGATTCGAAGAGCGCCGTCCGTCCGATACCACGTTTTCAAGTTTTCACCCGTCCGAACTTTCTCTCCTTTTTCCTTGCCGGGATTCGCTCGCAGACATACCTCCTACTCACGGCAAGTAAACATTCTAACGGATTGACTATCTTACGTTTTATACACTTGTGCACAGTGTGGTCTAGAAATCGGCTTTCTCTCGCCGAAAGTCAATTCCGAACTTAGTACGTTGAAAGAAAGGTTTTTCTCATACAGTGATAACCCTTCAAAACGTACAAATTCGAAATATTATTCATTTTAGATAATTCTCTGATGAGTTTACGAAATGAATTAAATGTTTCGGATGCTCATTATGGACCACAATTCGTACAAAGTGCAACAATTCGTACAAGATAGAGAGAGAGCGATACATACTTCAATACATATATAAATATGTATATGAACTATCAACTGCCAATATCTTACGTAAGAACAATTGCTACGTTACTCATCTGTCAAATCATCCGATCAACTGAATTTTAACTCATGCTCCTATTATATTCAAACTCTAGTTTTACAACTTTGAAGCGGAATTTTGTTATAGCAAGTAGCAAGGAAAGATTCATTTGCGTAAACCGTTAAGGATTCAAAAGTCTCTCGCGATTCAGCCTTTGAAATTTCGCTGACGAGTTCCACGAGAAAATATACAAACGTCCATGATGAATCGTGGCCAAAGCAAGGGTTTGGTACATATAAAATCGGCGTTCTACGGAAACTCTGAAACTCTTTTGGAGAGTGGCGGCATAACGGAAATAAACGAATTAAGTGGGGGACGGGGAGGGACGGGGCAGGCCTTCTCCTTTCGTATCCACGTTTGGCGACGGAGAAAGGGAGAAGGGAGTCAAAGGTTGGCCTGGTTGAAAGAAACGTTCGAGCAAGCGCCTCGAACAAACAGAGATTTTTCCGGCTGTTTTTCTCGCTAATTAGCAGCCAGAAGCAGAGAACGGTTTCAGAACCGATGCATATTTCATTGACGCGCGACCTGCTCGATCGAGCTATTTCCCTTCTTGTCATACCACCTACCTGAATTCCTCGGGTTAGGTTCGGTTAGTTCGAGGGTCGCGCCCTGTCTAAAGTCCTGGGAATAACAGTCGGATTAGCGAGAGGGAATACAGCCTTAATGCAAACCGCTGCTCTTTCTCTTTCTGCCGGTGCTCGTGCACGCCCGCGCATGCATCCCGGCTTGATGCACACTAACAAGTTAAACTACCACCAAAGAAAACAGTACTCCGCCTTACGGAGAACAATTTCGGGATTAAATCGGTTCCGACGAGCGGTCTCAGTGTTAGCTACTACATTCGTTTAGGCAACAGCTTTCCGGCTCCGCTCACGCGTGAACATTTTCACGGATGTTCGATCCACGTTTCAATTAAACGTCAAAGAGAATTATATAGTTTTCTCACAAATAAAACTGTACATGAAATAAACTTTTCGTCTAAAGGAGAGTTTTCCAACGTAGGGGACAATTTGATTGTTAAGGCGAGCAATTCAGTTGCAACACAACAGAGAGACTGGATTCTAACTTAACGTAGAATCTGTTTGCAGCGAGCATCAAGTGCAAGAATGAAAACAGTAAATCTCTATATGCTTTGGAAATTTGCTTACTTCGTTTCATGAGCAATTTCTTAGTGATCTCTTACGAAAATCTCTCGTTCAAGTGGGCGATTACATTCTTGAATATTAAAGATTATGTACATGTTACACAATGGTCATAAGATTTTTAACAAAAACTTTAGGGGCATGCAAAAACGCAGGTGAATACTGATCTAAGGGATATTCCCTATCCGGAAGATATTTCCTTATCGGTTGACCACCGAGGTTATTTCCGATGGCCGTTGGGAAGAACGATCGACTCGAGCTAGTACCTGGAGCGCGATTTAATTGGAAAACCAGTTGGACGAAGTAAGAATCGAATCTGATTCGGCTCAGAGTCGAACGAACGCGTAAGCGCACGCATCGGTGCAGTCGTAATGCCAGATTAGGGAAACGCGACGGGCCGAGCAAGACGAAGAAAGGTAAAGAAAACACGGTAGAAGGGAGAGAAACTTTTGAGCTGTAGTTCGGAAGCTTGTCTTCCAGTCCTCGAGGATGTCGCTGCCACGACTTGGGTTAGCTTTACGAAAACAGGATTTCAACGGTAAGCTCCATTACCGCGCGCACCCTTGGAAATTCTATTCGGAAACGGCGACGCGGCGCTATCTCCGAACGAATGCTTATTTAACGCGACCTCGCAACTTGTCGCGATGCAAAATTGAACAGAGCTTTCTCTCTCACTACCCCCTACTTCTCTTTCTCTTTATCTGTCTGTCGTCTAGCAGGGGAGACGTCATGGGGAGAGAGCCCTTGTTCGAAATTCGAATAAAACCCGTTCTTTTTCTCTCCGCTGGATCAACCTCTTCCGCGCGCGTATGTCGTTCGAAGTCGATGTTGGATCGTGAACTCTTTGGATCGAAGAGATCACTCATTCCAATCGCGTTCAGGATCATCTTACATTCTCACATTTTTAACAAGATAGAGTAAATGAATATATATTAATACAGTTCTAAACATGTAAGAAATCAAAATGTTATAATACACAGAATCTACGAAGAATATCGAATATATCGGAATAAATAACGTTGGTGGCAACAAATGGCGCAATGACCATAAGTACTACAGTTATGCTACAGTTACAGTTATGCTTCACCTACAGTTATGCTTCTTTTTTCTCAAATAAACTAAAACGTGAGAGGAGAAAATCCGAGATTGTTAACTTATATCACAGATATCTAAACATGTTTCTTTCCTCTTTAACCATCGATCGTGTTCTTCCTTTTCACCCCTTTCTGACAGATCTCGTATTCTCTTACGTCCCAGGAGAGAACACAGTTTCTTCCTTCACGCATTTCTGATTATGAACGGGAACAATAAAACGGAAACAAGCCAAGTGAATACAAAATGGAATCGCTTCTCTACCGATTACTACGTTTATCCTGCACTCGATGAGACCAAGGGCATAGAACGGAGACTAGGAAGTCCTGTAAACATTCCAGAGTGTTTCAAAATAAATTATTCGCGTCCTTCGAGAGGGGAAGAAAATCGCCCTTCCAGACTCGAACTTACAATTAGTTAAAACATTCTTTTAACAAAGTTCGTCGCGGAGTTTCACGCGACGCGGCGGGAGCGAAGAGAAACAAAAGTCGGAGCTTCGAGGTGACTTAATTTCCACGGAGCAACGGGAACAAACAATGCCGTCGGTGACCGTCTTTCGCTGGGAAAACGAGAGAAACGATTGGACGAGTCTGCTCGACAACGCGACTAGGAATATCAAACCGTACAAGAGTGAAAGAGAAAATTCGAAATCGTATGGTTAGGAGGTCGATCAAAGAGTGTCGGTTCACAGAAAATGTTCATCCGTCAGCGGCAATGACGACGCGAAACCGAACCTGCATCAGCTATCGATTCGTTTTACCAAGTACGTCGTTCGCGTTTTCCCGATATTTCGATCTGTTTTCTAGCCACCGTCACGAGATCATCATGGAACAAGAGGATCTTATAAAGAGCCGAGAGAATTACATGAATTTTCCAACGCTTGTCAATATTGACA
>SHCU01001697.1:5790-17360 GCA_004307685.1 Ceratina australensis | reverse complement strand
AACTTTTAGGTCACATTTTAATTTATATTTTATACTGACGAAGTGCAAGACATGAATTGTCTGAACAGAAGTGCAAACATTGTAGGACGTTGTTAACTGAAAGTTACTTTGATTCATATCTAGTCAAATGCATATCAGTCGTTTATTTTAAAAATGACCCAAGTTCATTCATTAATTTGCTTTTCAACAGAATTGAATACATATACATATATTAGAGACGGACATATGATTTATAGTATCTATGATTTTTATAATCTCTACTAGAATAATAACAATTGTTAACGTACTATAGAAATGTAAATATTCAAATATCTAGCTTAATTTGTTTCGAAGTCGACTTAGACCACTTCCTAAATGGCTGGTATACATGTAGATTTATAATTGTTGATTTTTCATTCCCTCAATTTTTTGGGACTTAAAACAAAATGGACCATATATAATTAAACTCGAGATAGACGATGAAGGAGTCTCTATAAAAATTCAAGACTGACGTTCGGAGTCAAATCGTTATCCTGTGTAATATACATGATGAATTTCGGTTGAAACGACAGGACGAGCCGGACGTAATCGCGCTGCAGATTCCGGACAGCAGACGCAAACGGGAAACCCACGAGACTTGCAAGAAGGATAGAGACTGCACTAAGGGCCAGGTCTGCGTACCGTATCTGGGGTGCAGTGAGTATCGCGAAGTACTGTTTTTCTTATTTTCTATTTATTGCTATTTAAATTTGTTTTACCAGTTAGGGGGCATCGGAAAACGTCGCCGCGTGAAATGTCCACTCGGCAATGAAGAATTGACACTGTTTTTCTCGTAGTACAATCGTAGATGTCAGAATGCATTATTTATGACAATAAAGTGGCATTCTTTAACGCCCATTAATATTTTGCTCAAAATGATTTCATTGGATTTAAGACAAGCTTTGATAAATATAAAAAAATATGTACTACGCATTTTTCGAATATTACAGAAATATCAGTACAGTAGATTGACAGAAAAAAATATTGAGTATTAAATTCCACGAAGCTGCAGATATGGGAAAAATCTAAAAACATGCGATTTTTATGAATTCTTTTTAATATGAATAACGGACGGAAAAATTCAATAATATTCATCGGTGTGTTACTCGCGTAATAGTGCATGTCTGGATTTTTTCAACAAATTCCATCCACTAGAACGGTAGGATGGACATAGCGAAAATGTCGAAAATTCGTGATCCAAGAGATACCCCTTCAAATTTAGAAGATTATGATCGAAAATATTCCCACATTTATTCAATTTTCCAGAATTTTCTATACATCAAATTCAGATTTTAAAAAATGCCCACATTTTCTAAATACACTAATCAAAGCTAGTAGTTTCGAAAAATGCGAGAAAACAAATGCGTAGAATACAAAAATTTTAGACACGAAAATATTCTCACATTTATTCAAGTTTCCAGAATTTTCTATACATTAAATTCAGATTTTAAAAAGTGCCCACTTCTTTTAAATATACTTATCAAAGCTAGTAGTTTCGAAAAACACGAGAAAACAAATGCGTGGAGTAGAAAAATTGTAGACACAGGGAGAAGCAAGAATAAGAGGAAGAGAATAGCGACGAGGTGAGAGACAGACGACGCGACCCGGTCTCATTAACGCCTCGGAAGAGGAGTAAAGCGAGGCGTTAAAGAAAAAGGGGGCGAAGTCCCGTTCAGTCATCGTAAATTTATCGGAGAACAACTGGCTGGCAGAGATCCCCGTCAGGCCGTCTTAACCGCAAAATCCCGAGCAGAAAGGGTGTCGGCTCGTAGATTTAACAGTTAAAATCAATTAGCCCCTAATTGGCTCCGAAAGGTTTATCGCTCGGTATCGTTTTATCGACGAGACAGGCTCGAGAGACTCGTTACCAGAAGTAAGATTGATCGCGCGCCGCGGGAATCGATCCGGGATTTGAAATATGAATCGATCGAGTACAGGCATAATAGAAGAGAGTCAGTCAGGAGCAGCGTGGACTCTTTATAGTCGAAAATTTACGGATACTTCGCATAGTTTCGCGGAGTTCGTAAAGACGGTTAGGGTGAAAAATTCAGCGAACAAAAATTGGCAACTCCCGCAGGATTTAGGAAGAAAGCCGAGAGGAGACGACAGAAGACGACGAGGGGGGATAGGGCAGCGTATCGGTCGATGGGAAGAAGCTCGAAACTTTGCGGTACGTGACGGTCGAGGGAGGGCCGGTCGTTAAAAGCCTGCAAGGGGGTTGGAGGCAGAGATGGTAAGCAAAAGGGAATGAAAAACTGTTCGGCGAAGAAACGCGATATTTCAACGTGGCCCGGCGGTCTCCGCGGCGCGATTAATTGCCAAAATAACTGCAGACACGAGGAATCGTTTAGGCAACCGGCGGGCCCCCGCGGAACATTGTTTACCGGTGGATACAGCCGGGTGGAATGCGTGTCCCGGTGGACACGCGGGACATAATATACGGGGACAGTTACCGCCCTCGGCGACGTATATTACCCCCCCGCTGCTGATGCCGGCCGGAGGGAGCGGGGGCAAAGTAGCGCTCTTTCGTAACGCGCCGCGGTGAAATATTCGCGCGGGACAACCGGACATGATTCAGGAGAACCCGATCGATCGATCCGTAGCCGAGCCGGCCTGATCGCGATCCCAACGTTTGCCCCGATGTTACATTTCTACCCTCGCGCGCTACAACGCTCACGCTGAAAGCATTCGCGGTAATAGGGATATGGGAATAATAGAAACGAACGCGATTAACTCCTGGCGCTCGTTGAGTTTCACTACCAATATTTAAAGAATTTTCATAGGTAATTATTGTTCAGTTTTACGTCTGACAATTCTTAGTATGAATTTTATAGTAATTAAATTTGTAATTAATGATATATATTTTAATTTGATGATGCAAGTAGCAACAGTGAGTCGCAAAGGATGAAATACGCTTGGAAATTTCTTAGCCTCTGGGTCGATTCATCTTCGACGATTAAATCTTCGACTTGTTTAACTACTCGTTTCGCATCCCCAATATTTAAAGAATTTTCTTAGTTAATTATTGTTCATTTTTACGTCTGACAATTCTTAGTACGAATTTTATAGCAATTAAATTTAACGTAATTAATGATATATATTTTAATTTCGTTGATGCAAGTAGCAACCGTGAGTCGCAAAGGGGTTAAATACACTTGGAAATTTCTTAGCCTCTGGGTCGATTCATCTTCGAGGATTAAATCTTCGATTTGTTTAACTACTCGTTTCGCGTGCTGTTCCACGCTGCGCCGCGGTTACGCCAGGCTGCGAGAACAAGGAGTTTGGATCGTTGCCAGCATGATTCTACAATAGTATTGCTCTCTTTCCTTAGACAAAACGTTCCCGCCGAGCCGTTTAATTAATTGCCGTCTGACGACGTGTGATACAAAGCGAACGACGCAACAAACGTTATAACATGCAATAACAGATCAAAAGTGGTAAGGAGTCGATCGCCAATCAGGTAATTACTCCCATCCTTTCTTGTCTGTTATCACAGATAAAAATTGCAATTAATGTTACAGTGGGTTAACAATTTTTGTGCAGTTGTTCAATGCGAGAAGCTTGAAATCTGAGTGTAAATAAATATTGTAACATGCAGTAATAATAAATAATATTAATTAGTCTCATATTTACTAATAACCTGTTTGATAACTGCAAATAATATAAGAAAATATTAAAAATTTCTTTACACCTTAGTTATTCTTTCACAATTAAGTCATTTTGACCGCTTTTGGGCAATATAGGTATATATTAAGTTTCAGTCTTTTTAGTGTTAATTGGTTAACGAATCTTGTACGATTGTTCAATACGGTGAGCTTCAAGTTCACGTATCGATACGACGCACGCGAGACTTAACAAGAAAAGTCATTAACATTTCCGCGAAACGGTAAACGAGCGGCCAGAGGGCAGAGGGCTGATTAAAGCTCGCTGGCTCGCTCGAGTTGGCGCGCGACAAACAGCCCCGAACCAGGAATATACCCGGAGCCATAGTATACATCAGGAATCGAGTCGTTCAACCGTGGCCGGACCTTTAACCCGTTCGCCAGGCCTCCGGAGAATCCGTCGGGTTATACCGTGAACCGAGCAAAACGAAGAGGTCGCGCGAATTTATTTTCGACTCAGCCGGCCCGAATTTGCCCCGCGTGTGCTCGCCGCCGCGTGGCGATAAATAAAATCCACGCGGAGACGCGGCGCGTGTCTCGTTGCGAGGCACGCGTGAATCCTTCACGTTTAAATCGACCGTAGAAAAATGTCTGCGATGAGCTTTTAACCCTGGAATTCTCGCTATCAACCTGTCGTCCCCGAATTAATAAAGGACACTCCTCCTCCTCCTCGTTCTCCCATCCGTTGTTTATCCCTACTGTCGACGCGATTTTAGTCGACGGAGATACTTGCCGTTAAATTCGCGGTGAACGCGTGGGCGTGAGAGTGCTAAATGATGTTCGCGGAGGGCTTTCTCCGCTGATGAATTCGCCTACCGAAACGACAATTAGTTTACGCGGGTATAAACGTCCGATCGCAAATATTACATTTATCAAACTCTCGGCGACTCAATTAAGCCCGCGATGAAAGATTCTCTCTACCCGAGAGGAATTCCGGGCCGCTTTGAGCCCCGGCGAAAGAAGAAACATTCGCGTATTAAAAAATTCCAGACGGGAAATTTCAGGAATTCAATTTTTCCCACTGCTCAATGGGACAGCTTTTAAATAAACGAAATAGGATTATGTCTTTTTTTTAAGCTTACTATGTTTTTCACTCGTTTCGTTTTCGGACCGTTAGAAGAGCCCGGGAAATTCTAATTTATTTGATACATATCGCTACGGCTAATTAGCCGCGCGCTGGAAAACGCCGGTTTTTACGACGCCGTTTTATCGGTATCAAACGAATCGTCGGGTATAAAACGATCGTTATTGGCCATTATTATCGGCCGCGCTGGGTTTAATATAGAGCCGGGGTTGGTTGACATCGCCGCCGGCCAGGGTAACCCAATATACGAACAGGCTTACCGTTAATCCGGCGATTTTTAAATTATCCTCACGGAATTGCGTCCCGGGCACGGCGGCGGAGGACAACTTCTGAAACTGGCAGATAGCGTCCTGCTGCTCTCCCGGTCAGGATCACGTTTGATCCTTTTGGGTATACGCGCGTAGCTCCCGCCGGTGTCCGGGTAACGAATTTTCCAACTACGGTCACTCTTTCACACTGTTCAACTTTCTCGGGCCGATTTCAGGTTATCTCGAATTCCGGAACTCGGAATACACGCGTGCACGGGGAAATCGATTTTCGACGGACTTCAAAAGAGGACGCGGAAGCCGTACGGGGTAAAAAGCAAGTAAGGAGAGACGGTGTCTCGTTTGCATGAGGGACAGAGGAGAAAAAGTGAAAACGCTGAGGATGGTCTCGACCGCAAGCGCCTCACGTAGCATCGCGTAGATTAAAGCCTGTGTGTCCCGGGGTTACGCGTGTGGCGAAAACACACGGGAAATCTTGCGAGTTCACGGCCAGAAACACGGACGGCAAGAAAATACGTACCGGGAAGGAGGAGAGAGCGGAGTCTCGACGGGGAAAAATCAAGTGGAGGAACCCGGCGATAACTCAGACACGCATTCCGGGGAGAAGAGCTCGAGACTTCTTCTCTTTCTATTTTTTTTCCAGACGAGTCTGCTGGAAACTTTTCCAATTATCCCGTATTAAAAGGTGGCGACGATCGGAATACGAACGACGGTTTCTCTCTCTCTCTTTTTTTTACACGTTCGAAGGGTTGCGTCTTTCTTTCGGTCCGGGCATGCCCCGCGGGACAATATTACCCGTTCGACCGTCTACATCTGCTTTTCCATATCACCGCCGGGGAAAATGGAACTTCAATTTCGCGGAAGCGACCGCTTTAATCGCTGAATTCCAACGCCTTCCTTTTACGACCGTGATTCATCCGTCATGTATTTCGTTTCACGCCGTTAACATGCGTTTACAACCTCCGGGTTCTATGAATATGTATTTGCTCAATCGTTTACGTTTTCCAATTAGCGCGAGATATTCCCAAGAAGATATGAACGTTCATTTAACTCTTTGAGGATTTATTTCGCTATTTAATGATGAATTATGAAATTAATATTAATTTTTTCTTCATCCATTTTAAAATTAATTTCATAATTATTTTATTTTACTTAATCAATAGTATCTAAAGAAATTATTATTTTATAAAAGTAGTCAGTGTCATTCATCTCTTGAGCGCAAAGGGTTAAGTCATTAGAGGCTATCAGAAGTCTCAGAAATTCTCGTTAGGGAAGACTATACCAGTTTTGCGCAGCTTGGAAGATGGCAGGAAAAATTAATGTAGGTACGTTAATCTTCAAGCGGGTATGCTCTCTCATGACAGCAAGTATAAGTACGCAAATTGCAGACAGAATTTAGTGAATTAATACTTCAACTGCCGCGTTATCCATATTCGGGTAACGCTTATTTGACTACTTGCAAGGGTATTCGTATGTGTTTGAAAAGATATTGTTATAACGTGTTACCATTTATGTTATAATAATTATATGTATAAAGGTTAAAATTTTATAGATCTAAGTAAGTATGCATGTTTATACAAATGAAAATGCCAACAATAATATCTTTATTACTACCTAATTTAACACTTCGGCGGCCGAAGTCACGTATACGTGAGTTCACGAGCCAAATTCAAATCAAAAGAAAGTAAAGATAGGAACTGGACGGATACAGACATTGATGAGATGAAAAAGTTTCTCGCTTTAATAATTCCGATGGGATTAGTAAAAATGTCATAAAACAGGTCCATTAATCTGCACACCAATTTCGGAAGAGACATGCCAAGAAATAGATTTTGGGGATACTGGCATTTCGACGATAACGAAAAATGTCAAAACCGATTGGACAAGATTAAACCCATCACAGACCATTTCCAACATAAATTTCGAGTCATCAATGAACCAACAAAAGAATAATCATTAGATTTTGTCACAAGGCTGACAAAATGGGCTGGGAGCAAGATCAACTCTTCTTCCGAAACGTGCGGCGGTCAAAGTGTTGGCCACTAATGGCAAAAGAAGTTTTGCACCACTCTGTACATACTCTAGGAGCCATTATGGTCCAGGGATCGTCCGGACGTGGTGGAACGGTTCAAATAAATAAATAAATCTCTAACTCACTCGGAAAGTAGCTATCGCTTATTGGGAACGTTTCCAAAGCGAAGAGCTCGGCTGCTAATGCCAACTGGAAAGTAGGCTAAGCCGAGTTCCACCGATACTTGAAAAAGTTCGGGAGTAACCTGGCAGCGGCGAGTGGGAGGATCCTCGCGGTGAACACCGGAACGAGTAGAAAAGTTCCCATCCACTCGGCGATGTTTCGCGAGATCCATTTTAATTCACCAGTTCTCCCCGCAACGGAACGGGCTAATTCCGACGAGATCGGCGGACAATTTCGAGCGGTTTGTCCTCGAAACGTACGTACGTACATACGTTGGCCTCTTTAGAGCGTGATCCAAATCGTTACAGGCTCTCGCTACCTCGACTACCCGGTGGCATCGATGTCGAGACGTAAACACGTCGTCGACATGAATTCCCGCGGTAGCTAGTTACAGGTACACCGGTGTTCGCAATTTTCCATGGAAATTGGGGCCGGTCGAAGATGTCGCGGAGCCGTGTACCGCCGTTTACTTATTCGCGTGTCGAACACGAGTTCTAATAAAATCATTTGTATTCCCGCCGCGCGGAGAGATATCCTCCCCTCGGGTCTCCGTAGGAACACCGGCGTTGTCCTTCGAGGATTGCTCGCTCGTGTATCGGGACAATATGTAAAGCGACGGGGAAAAACGGAATTTATCGCCTGACGAGATTTGCTTTCCTCGAATCATACATGCATATCGGGGGGTTGAAACTCTCGTTTATTCGGTTGCAATCTGTTCCCGCGGATCAACTTCTCTGCCGGCGGTGTGTACTACTTGAGAAATTAATTCAACGAAAGTCTGCGATCGTTTCCCTGAATATCTTTCCGCACAATCTCACGGTGAAGTTTCTTGCCGCTTGGTTCGAGTCGCAAAAAGGGGACGCGGGGAAAATTAATAGGAAAATTTTCCCGAACGTTGCCACGGTTAGGACGAACTCTGTCATGTACCGGGGATATTTATAGCTCCTATATGCCGCAACGGTTTTTCTCCCGGCTGTTCCCGGCATGTAAGAGCCGTAACACCCGACGACTTTTTCACCGCGGCCTGTCAAACGTCGAACATTTTTCCGTGTCACGCGCCTAGAAGACACAGGATTTACAGGCTCCGCGAGAGTTTCACGCGGGTACCCTCTTCTCTCGTGAACGTGTCGCCTCGCCGCGAGAATTAACGAGACCTATTTCCTAATTAGTCGTATCTTTGCATAGAACACAGTACGCGTCGTTACTGTCGCGTTTGCCTCGCTTCGGCTCACCGAAAACGTTGGCGACTAATTGAGACGTTCGCGTGTGCGCTGGGTTTTATCTTAAGGTTGTACGACTCGCAAGATCTCTGGCGAGAGTTTACGGGACGTGAGAGGATGTTTGTATTCGATATTTGAAGCGATAATTTCGTTAATATTGTTATTAAATGATTGCTTTAATATTTTGAAAAGAGGAAGGTTTATGAAATTGTTTGATTTTGTTCTAGATCATAGAGAGTTATATAATAGAAGGAAAGAATATCGATATTAAAAATTAATATTATATTAATAAAATTGACACTAATAAAATTTGTAAAATTAGATGAAATTTATATTGATATTTATAGAATTTAGATTAGATTAATGTAAATAAAATTTAGATTAAAGATTAGACTTCTAAGTTAGTTAATAAATCTGCGTATCGAGACCAGACCCAGTTATACAGATGCTACCATGCGTCTCATATTTGACGTAACGATATTATTTTCTACTAAATAAATACCAATATAAAAAAGAATACAAAATTGCAATATTTTTTATTAAATGAAAAATGTTGCCATTTAACATGACGACTCAAAACGTAACATCTTAAAACTGTTCAACTTCAATGCTCTGTCATTTCAATACAGTCTCATACACCCTCAAGAAACAAGCTACTGAGGCCATGTAATTAATTATAATTAAGAAGAATTCCGATCGGATTTATACGTAAGTTATAGAAGTCAGCACTGTCGCACGCGTGTTCACTGTACAGCAGAGTATAGACGAAGTTAAGCAGAGAGGGACGAGGGTTCGACAACGGGGTCGTTTGAGCGTGCTAAACCGCCGAGGTTAAACCGCAGTCAGTCGTCACGGACACGAGGCTCGAGGAGGAGACAGGGGCCGGTAGATTCCGATAGACAATGGGGGTGGTATCGTGGAATCGCGTCCTGGCACGCATTGTGCGGACCCCCTAACGACGCCCGATTACTATATCCCCCGCGTCGCGTTGGGGTCGGTAGCTGCGATCTCTCGAATTAACCGGCGATCCTTCCTCGAGGAAATCGTTCCGAAAACGAACGTTAAGTGAGAGAGAGAGAAAGCGAGGAGCACACACAATTTATTCGTCTAGTGTCCCACAAAACTTATCCACTTCTCGGATCTCGTTATCGATGAAAATTTCGCTGGAAAAATCTCGCGCTAAGAACAAGGCTAGCGAATATCAATTTCCTTTTGACGCGAGCGAAAGTTCCTCGGACCTTTTGGCCTGGGTCAAAGGCAGACGGTTAATTTCGTCAAGAGAGTGAGAGAGAGAGAGAGAGAGAGGGGGCAGGCTTAATGAAAAATTAATAGGAGCCCGGGAGAATCGTGCAAGTCGAGAGAAATTCCCCCACCTTCCGACCCGGTGAAAAAGTGAGGAAGGGAAAAGCGGCCGTTAGCGGGCAACGGGAAGTCATAAAGAGCCCAGCAAATCTTTTCATTATCGCTTCCCGCGTAAGTGATACGTATATCATATTAAAGCGACCATTTCGACGGGCATTATATCCCGGGCTAGGCTGATCCAGCCATATAGAGCCACGGTTTTCACGACACGTCTTCGCGTAAGTGCGTACCGAGGATTAAGCCGAAAATCGTTTCCCGACCTACCGACGAGTACAGAGCAGAGTGGTCCCGCAGTTTCGTTAAAAATTATCATTTCGAATTATAAAACCGATTCGTCTGATATACTCGTTCTTAGCACTAGATTTACCAGACCAGTCGTTCTGACTGGCCGTGCAATTTCAATTAAACATTCCTATTGCATACGACATTTTCTTTCCGAAATTATGTGGGCCCAGCCTTTCTTATCCGCGTTCTTATCAGGCTCTGCATCCGTTTCATATACCCTATCAAATCTTGCGCTTCGAAAAACAATACACCATATCTCCACGATGAAAAGTTCTTGCCGTCAAGCTTCGAAAATTTATTTATCCAATACTTGTTTTTCATGTGTCACCGCTGTTCCATTTACAGACCG
The DNA here is from genome assembly GCA_004307685.1 of Ceratina australensis. Classification (NCBI taxonomy): domain Eukaryota; kingdom Metazoa; phylum Arthropoda; class Insecta; order Hymenoptera; family Apidae; genus Ceratina; species Ceratina australensis. The sequence goes on along the minus strand of SHCU01001697.1, from coordinate 6,920 downwards.
ATTTCCGATCGCTTTCCCCGCTGCGCTTATTAACCATAAAACACTTTTATTCCCCGAGTATAGGGGAACACGGAATAATACTTACGGAGTACTGAAAATGATTCGGGACGACGTGGCCTGCTGCGGATTGTCCGGGTGTCGCGTCATCGGTGGTCATAAACGGGGCGTCGAGGGTCCCCGGGCCGTAATTTTCAGTAGTAAAAGGTGAGGTATAGGCCGAAGGGGGGTGACTTAGCCTAGTCGTTATTATTTTACTGGCTCGGAACGGGGCGTCGAATGCGCAGCGGCTCGATTCGAGGAAACGAGCACGGGGAACGTTAAACGCGTCGTTACTCGGCTATAGATGCAATCGGACTTGTAATTTAACGGTGGATTCGGGAATTTACCGTTTTATGGATATGGATCGGCTTCCATTCATGCGTTAACTAAAAGGGACGGAAAATGAACCGCGCGAATCGGGGCCAATCTGATCATCTTAAAGCTTTCACCGAGAGATAATCCTCTATCCATAAGGATTTCATTTTGAAGAAAGGGTTATCGCGTAACCATAAAGAAGACACACTGGGACCGTGGTTACGCGCAGTTTGGTTACGGGTTGAAAAGCACGTGGCACGACACGCAGGATCCTAATACGTTTAATTGAGCAGCCGCGATGAGGTGGAGGAGGAGGAGGGGTTCGATGTTACCCGGGCACGAAAGGTCGATGAAAGTTCCGTCCCGGCGCACGAAAGAAGAATTAATTCCCGGCCGTAAAGCTTCCCATTATGTTAACAGCCCTCGTCGGCGATAAACCAGCGGAGTTACATGCCGGCCACGTTTACCCATGAACAACGTCAGATTCGTACTTCGTTAACGAAATCATTCTCACGTTCAAAAATCGAATAGTAGTTTCTAACACTTAAAAATGAGTATATCAGACGAATCGGTTTTATAATTATTAATTATCATATCTGATTATGGTTGATGATATACCGTAACCATAGGCCAAACCGTAGCCAACTCAACTGGGAGAAATAAACAAAAGGAAAACTTATTCTAAAAACCGAGCCATATTCAGTCCAACAACAAGGAGATGGAATTTGTATTCATTTAATATTTCAGTGTTTTAGAATATGTTGTATTAATTTATT
>SHCU01001690.1:0-16610 GCA_004307685.1 Ceratina australensis | reverse complement strand
GGACCCAACGATTAGGAAATTGCCAACCCAATAATAGTTGCTGATCTCCTATAGCGATACGCTGGACATTCTTGTTAATAGCATGTCATTCGACGAGCTTTATAGTATGACAGACCTGATAGTATTTCGGTTAAAAATTGGTAACGCGGCCTGTCCAGTGATGGCCAATCGCTATGATAAATTGTAAAAGCACCGCGTAGCGAAGACGATAAGATGAAACTAAATGGGGCACGGTATAGCGTGAGGAAATCGTAAACTTGTCTGTTACGTTTTATTTCCCTTTAAATTTGAAACAGAACTAGAAGCTGTTCGCTTTAAAGTAGAATATCCTGTCCTTACACCGACAATCGTTTAAGTAAATGCAATAAAGAAAATAGTCGCCGCTCTTTCGAGCGAGTAAAAACCTAACGATCTGAAAGTTGCGGCTTCTTTACACAGAATTTTATTCCACCCTTTCACGAAATCCACTGAAGAACCTATCCGATGATTGTATAAAAAGGAATTGGTTCTCGAGCGAGCCGTAATGAGAGTTCTTTTACAGGCAATCGTCCGGATGATTGTTGTCGCTGAGGGTATCGTAATTTGGCATGAACGGATAGCTCGAGATTTGTATCGTTATCGATTTTCGATCGACAAGAGTGTCTCTATGGTTATCGTAAGAAAATAATATTCAGTAATAATTACGCTACGGATTTATGCATTTATTAAAACATGATACGCCCAGAAATTATTAAAAATTTAAAAAATCTCTAGAATTTAATAATACCGTTTAACAGAAAAATTCTGATAGCTCAATTCTTCTTGTGATACCAATTGCCTACCTGCCAACCTCAGACTGTATCCATACCTTCAATTAAACAAATCTAATCTAAATCACTGACGTATCTTCTATCACATTTCAATGAGACTCGATCACATTACAGTTTTGAATCACGTATTTCCCAGCACGTCGCGACATCAAGATTAGCTCCTAACGTATGGCACACGCTTTATCTAGGCATTCCTCCTCATAAAGCGAATTAACATAGATGAGGAAAGCGTAGCCGTGACTGGCAGCTTGAACCGGCAGCATCGATGCATTGTTAAATAACACGGAATGAGACTCCTTTGCCGAGGATAAGCTAAGATGCCATTCTGATCCCGAGACGACCTTACCCTTGCAAATTGAGACTGAGGGTAAGAGAATCCTTACGTCGCGGGCGAATTGAACCGTGTTCCATTAGAAAGTACGAACGCCGAGGAGAACTGTTGGCAAATCGGTTGCGAATAAAACGAGACGAACGAGCACTCTTCTTGCCTACAGTTGTTTCTCGATTCGCAATGTCGTTCGAGTCACGCTTAGCTCGTTAATTGACCCATAAATATAATCCATGTAATTAAATAAAGATTTTCAAATAACACCGCTCGATCTTAAAATAATGAATGAGGAAAGTTGAGCTGATTCAATGATCGCAGCATCGTGTTAACAATGGTCGTTACGTCAGAGACGATTTCAATGGTAGTTAGCTTCTTCTGCTTGACAATGATAAATCTGGCGTCGCAATCTTGATCGACAATCTGAAACGTGCACGTTGTTACATCATCGTTTTACGTTCTCTGATTGCCTCGCATAATCAAGTCCGCTGCCACCTGAGTGTTTAATTCAGGGGTAATTAGCGAAGTTAATGTTCCCGCAGACTGGTCTTCTGTGAAATGTCATCGCACTTGCCACGGTGAGTCTCATTCAGAATCTAACGCGATTATTCCGCGGATATTGTAACGTCAATAAAATTTAACCTACGTCTGCCTTGCGTTTGACAATTACGATAGATTTTTAAGATTTCACTTATCTTAAAATCTGAAGTATATTTCTTCGTAAAAGAAATAAACATTTTTCTATTCATAAGAGTTATATTAACATCTTTTATAGCTTGGGGAAATCTCTAAAATTTCCCATTGTTTTACAGATATCTAATATCTGATAATTGATAAAATACGAATGCTTTATCATCGATTACAGCCTTAATTATGTTTTTAACATCATTGTTAGAAACAATGAAAAGAATAAATTAGTGTACAATGATGATGGGCGAAACATTAACTTAGAACCGCGGAACGATGAAGAACAAAGGGTAAAATAAATGCCAGTGATACAATTAAGCATCATTGTGGACCTAATTGCTTATTCATCTTTTTCACGAGCAACGGTACGCGAAGCAACTGAATCAATGAGTCACCGTTTAAACAACGTCACGAGTAACGTTCGCATAAAATTAACATCCGTACTAGTTCATTGTTCTTTATACAAGAGTGTCGTAACATGGGCCACTGTAGACTCCGACAAGTCTGACTCGTCAAGCGCTTTATATTAGTATTAATATTATTATTTTTATTATCCCTTTTTAATATTTCTTATCAACGTTGATCTGTTTGATAGAAATCAAAATTTGAAAATAAAATGTACCCTTTTTCAGCTTTTACGTGACTGTCCATTTGAACGAAATTAAGCAGCATTTTTCGGTGGCATCAAGTTCTATTTAATTCACATGTCAAGGAGATAGCACGCATGATTTATTATCGCCGGAATTCTAATCCCGTTGTGCCCGAAAGTTAAAACTCATTGGCTAGACATCAGTTTTCAAGGAGTCCGACTTTCTCAACTGTCGCGGGACTCGGTAAAGTTTCGCTTGTCCAGGCAAACGGAATCATTTAAAAGCGAGCGGCGCCGTGGCGTAGTTCGAAACGGGCAAGCTTAAAAGGATTGCTTCTTAATTTACGTTGAATGCCGACGGCTTCGTTAAACTATTAATTGCGACCCGCGTGGATGAGTCCGTCCCGTCGCGTTTCGCGTTCAGCTCTAATTACTTCGGAATAAACAACGAGATATTTCAACGCGGCAAGCCCGGCCTCGTAAATTCGCCGGCACCGAAACAAAGCCGGACCACCGGTGCACGCGGCCAGCCCTAGCTGCGTTTCGCTATAACTTCCCCGAACTGCAAAACCCTCGCCCCGGCATTTTGTAACGCGTCTTTTTCTTCCACCGTGGCAAACAGATATCTAAAAATAAAAAATGCACACTCTTTTTAGACCCTTCGCATTCCATTGATTGACGATGAGCTGTACGAGACTCCTGATGCCAGGCGTTAAATTTCACGTTAAAAAAGGAAATCGTAATTGTGGTTTGAGATAAAAAGTTAAATTCGCAAACTCAGAACGCGAGAGGACTTATTTATCATAATCGGTTATTCGTTGGGAGATTGCGGCTGAAAGGAATGGCCGTACCGTCGGTAATGGGGGGAGTAATTCACGTGAGTAGACGTAGTTTTAGCTGCGTGGAAATCTCGGGATTCAATGCTAGGTAAAAGTTTCTGAATATGAAATTTCGTTTCGCGCGTATCTGCGACCGTGCATCGTGTGCCGCGGCTTACGAGACCGTCGCGGTTTTCGCTGGATAACGCGAATTCATGCATACCGGTAGTAACCGAGACCCATAACTAACTAATTACAAGTGGTCATTTCCATTAATATGAAGCTTTTTAAATGAGAGTAAATTTGTACATGGAAAGAATGTCACTAGCGATAAGACATAAATTATTTCAGTTTGCTTCAAGTATATCAAATCTGAGATTTCTTAAATACGTATATTAATGTTTGAGCACCATTTAGCATTTTAGACTTAGCATGTCGTGGAGGAACAAGTTTGCACGATAACTCAAAGGAACTGTCGTGATGCTACGTTCAGTTTACATCGGAATTGTTTTTAAGTAACCATCGTGTAAAAATTCATTTTAACATTAGCTCGCGTAACGTTACGTCTGTATTAATATTGAACGGAAGTAAAACGTTCCGCATTTGTTTGTAAGCCGCAGGGTGGAACGGTAGCTGCGTACTAAATACAACAAACGGCATGAATTGCAAATAATCATCTACATATTTATGCATTCCATCGCGTATGCGCGTTCATTACCATTTCCATTCGATGGAAAATAAAATAATTTGTAGCCGAGAGATTAGAGAGGAATTCTTGTGCAACTGAGTCCTGATTTACAAATCATTTTTCCGTACAATCCGATTCAGTTAATAACAAACGATATCAGATAGAAATGCAGACGATTCTAAGTGAACGACTGTCGCCGTTAAATCTTACTGCTAAACTGTGAATTTTTGTAATCAATTCTTCTCTCAAGGTATCTATTTCAGAAATGACATTTAAGGACATTTTATAATCTTGTCAATAACATAACATGCATTTTGACATTTATAAACCACCTACTTTTCCTACCTACATCCTACCAACCACCTACATCCGCTACCTTATTGAAATTCAAAGCACATTACAATTGTGATTTCGAGAAAACGATCAGGTGAAACCCAAACTTTTTTTAACACAACCGAAATTTGAAAGAGACGAATAAGGGGATAAAGATTAGATAGGAAGTGAAACTAAACGTGAAATTTTTTCCGATCCGGGAATCGCGCAACGGTGATAACCATTTGAACGAGACGCGGACAAATGTCAGGGAGGCAGACGAGAGATGGATAAATCTTGTATGAAATCACGGTGAAACCGTCGGGTGGTTACACCATCGTGCACCATGGTTGCGCAGACAGGCTGTGCCCTGACGCGCACCCGAGGCCGAGGAACTTGAACTTTCACAGGGCGAGGGTAAGAAAGTAAATTTCTCCCCCGACGCGTTTTTCGAGGGATCCGCGTAGCTTTGACGGAACGTTGCGAAATGGCGGTTTCACGTCACTTTGGCGGCTGGCTTCCTTTACGGTTTCGCGAGGCCCTTTAACTCGTACTACAAAGTGAAACATGCCGTACGCAAAGCTGCGAGGCTAATTAAACCCAACGACTGAATTTTGCAACCGAATAGATTGATCTGATACCTAGAGACCAGATTGAAACCTACAAATCTATGAGGGAATTAATGCTCCTTTGGCCACTATCGTGTTTTTGGAACAGTTAATTTGGTAATAAGCTTCAAACGCGTAATCGATTATTTTGCACTGAAGTAGTAACGACGGATACACACCTGCCTAAACTCCGACGTCGAATCGTGTATCTATTTATGAACGTCCACACTTGGAACACAGGAACAATCCTATTTCTCCCAGAGATATCTTACTTCCAACTGATCGCACTTCACTAGAGGCACATAGTGTCGACCCAATGGGCTCTCGAAACAATCGTTTCCGATCGTTGGATGCACACACGATCCCGAGCCACGATGCACCTGAGCGCACGATCTATATTACTCTACGTATGATTGGTCACGTAAATCGGGGCTAATCCACGTTAACATCGAGCTTATGCCAAGTAACCGTTTCAGAGGACGTCTTTAAGACGCTTAAAATGTTTCTCTCTCTCGGACACGACGACGCGGGTATCGAGATTCGTGGTTAAACGTGACAGCCAGTGAACTTCGACCCGAGCCTCGGAAAGCTGGCCGCACACGCAAACGTTAAAGACTCTTTAACCGGAGGGCGGTTGAACAGCGAAAGGGAAGGGAAGAAGAGCGAGAGAGAGGCCGTACGGGGTAGCCGAGTATTTCCACGCGGTCGTCAGCGCGTGCGCTACACACCGTGTACCACGACACCGCCGAATAGAGAAGCTCTTTACTTCCCTTTTTTTCTTTTACGAGACGCGGTGTCTTGAATCTGAAATGATACGCCATACCACGAGAAATTCCACCCTGACTTAATTCAGATCCTTCTTTCACGTTTCATTTGTATAATTAATGTCAAAACCTCTTTTAGTTATGACCACCGAATTTTGATTCTCCTCGAATCGAATTAGCCTCTTGGCTGATTAACTTTAAACGTATTCGTTGAACTTTCGCAATGATAACAGCCGGATAGTTTATAAAGTATACGTCGCAATTTCTACTTGCTAATTTTTCTGTCGTGTTACATGTCATCTAGTTGCTTCATCAGGTATTTGAAAATTCTGAAGCTGTTCCTTGACGTTTAGCTATTTTCGGCTCAATATTAAAAAATTTTTTGAAACGACGGAACTTTTTTATCAAGTAATTACTCTGTCAATTCGTCGGAAATTTAGTAGGCAGGAACCACGAATTACGAACCGTTCAGAAAACGTCCTTCCATGGACGTTACTTCCGTCGTATTTCGGGACTGGCGGGCTTCCATGGATTGCGGCACGTCACCGAGCTTGGTCATCGGCCGTGTTTTGCTATCTACCGCGATGCGAACCCGTTGTAATACCATTCGAAAAAGTAGACAAATAAATTCTTTGCGTCCAATTACAAAAATGTTTCTATTATAAAAAGAGAGAGAAGAAAATTGATGTTTCCAATCATTTTTAATGTTATCTAATACGCAGACGTCTTTATGCAGATGTCGAAGTACTGATAGCATGATCATGGGGACAGTGATAACCAGGTGACAACATAAATTTCTTTCATTCGAAGCTTTGTAGTATGTAGGAACGCAAACCCATTGATTTTTACTTAGTCGGTAAATCAAAAGATCACAAGACAACAGATGTCTTTCTCAAATGAAAGCGATGATCATTTTGGAAGAATCAAGGAAACTATACGTCTGTCCCCTATCCAGTATGACAGGCAGAATTTTCAAATATTTTTACATGAATAAAGTAATGGGTAAGAATAAAATTTTTTATTATTACTCGTAAAACTACGTCATATAGTTTGTACCGAGATCAGTTTAATCACGACGTAGTCGAGTGCACGCTCGGAAAAAATACGAGGTTGATTTTCTCGGAGAGAAACTCTCGAATAAAAAAATTTATGTCCTCGCGTACAATCGCTCCCTTTGCGCTTGTATTAATACCAGAACACCTGGTATAATTCGAAGAAATTATTCCCTTTCAGATCGTATAATTTTTATCACCCTCTCCGCGCGCGCTCTTTCCGAAGAGCGAACGCTATCATTATCAGACAAGCAATTTATAACGGTAGGATAAAATCAGTTACACGTGACGAGTCAATAACTCACGGGCTCTCGCGAGGTCTCGATCTAATCCTCGACGATCTCGCGCTTTCCCCGTTTCATTAATTAAGGCGATGCCATTCTGTCTGACGAGTAAAAGTATCGCGACGCACTTAGCCCGCGCGAGACATTTTTCATCGGTGAGATCAAGTCGGACACGCCTACGAGCTGGCCCTGTTTCGATCAAAGACGGGCGGCCTCAGAAATTTGCCAACGGCCGGCCGAACGCTTTCCTAAATTCTTCGCGTGCCGATCGTAGCGACTGGCGAGCCTTTAGCGCAACACGCTGCTCGGAAAATCCGAACGTGCATACGTGCATCGCTTCGAGTTCAGACTCGATTTGCCTCACCGCGAGAACGAAACGTATTGGATTACGCCGAAAAATACGCGAAGAATGTTTGCCAGAATGACATAACGTCGCCGGTGACGGAGTAAAATTTTCATTCGCGTAGTACGATGCCACCAGAAATAGGTGGGAGAATTCGATATGCTCGCGTTCAACGAACCAGACAGAAATACGATTTCGAGACCGGCTCGAGCGGTTGAAAAATTAACGACGTCCCCGTTCCGGTTCGATCGATAAGCCAAATTTCATGACATCTTACATAATTGACGAGATCTCGCGGACTGATGGTAGTGGCGGTAGTAGTATTCCGTTTTCGGCGAGCGAATCGGAGCTGCCAGTATAACTGTTATCCAATCACGATTCACGCGCGGGCATCCGTGCATCTGTATCCACGGTGGCTCAACGAGCAAAACTATCAACGGTGATTATTTAATTCCAAGCGGCAAGACGTATGCCCCTAATCCCCGTTCGCTTCGATATCGACCTGCTAGACTCCGATGGAATTCGCGAAACTCGCCGATAAGACGAGGAACACGACGGGGTTAAAAAGGGGTGAGAGAGAAAGAGAAACGGAAGGCTCGAGATGGAAACGCGGAAAGAGAGAAAGCGAGAGTGGGAGGGACAGAGAGAGAGAGAGAATGGGAGTACGATCTCCTGTCCTGACTTCACGTGGCTTCTATTGATTTACTACGAGGCGCTGGTTTTGCGAAAGAACCGCAAAGTCTCGTACCAGTGAAAAGTTCACCGGCGATCGATCCGCGCTGTCAGTCGGAATCTCTCCTCGTATTCGTGTGTTGTCTCGTGTATAGTCGCGCTATCCACTGCAACAGTCTGCTCCACCGGTTCAGTGACACGATGCACTATACGACGACGACGACGACGCGTACGGTTTTAGTCTGGCTTCAGGGAATCGACACCGGCTGTTTCCGGCATAGAGGAACGCGTTCACCGAACTATCGCACGTTTCTCAATCGTACGCGCACGCTACGAAGTATATCATCAATGAAAATGATACAGGGAGAAACGATGCTCTAATCTGACAATAGAAAACGATGATAATCGTCCGAGAAAAAATCTTGATAGTTAGCGTGAGAGTCAATGGGAAAGATCGTGTAAAAGTTCATCGAAGCATCAAGGACAAACAAGCCAGCGCTGGAGAAACGGAGAGAAATGGGGAGAGAGCGAGCGAGAGAGAGACGGGAGGGGTGGAAAAATGAGCAGGTCGCAGGCCGCAGGGCGTACGGGCTACATCCGTACCTCCTTACTTCGGCAAAATCAATAATCTGTTTGGGGGTGTAGGAGAGTACCTAAGGAGAGAGGCCATAGCACGGCACCGCCGCACTAGGTAGCACGACAGCCAGGTGTGTTATAGGAATACGTACGCGAATGTCCAGGTGCGAATGTCGAGGTCCCTTTCTCCCTGCCGCTGGCGGTCCCCGCGTTGGTACGTCCGGCAGGAAACCGTGCGGCGTCGACACCACCCGCGACAGTACTCGCCACCTGCGAACGTCGTTCGGCTCCCTACGATTCCGGATCGAAAGGGTCCGATTCGAGCGCACGGAACACGTACAATACGCAAGGGTGTCACGGCCGGCGCTCACTGTCCTCCCCGAATATCACCGTCGAACGGAACGTAGACAGTCGTTCGACTCTCGGGCTCACCGGTGTACAGTCAGTTTAATATCCGTATTACTCCTCGGAAACCTTTATCTCCGGTAACTCAGAATCCTGCGACGATGACACTGTCAGCAGAGGTCTCCCCCTCTCGAACCCCGATAACTCTTGTTATCATTGCCCACCACCTCGCGGACAGAGAACGAACGTCGCCTCGCTCTCTCGAATCGCGCGCTCTTCTCTCCACCGGAGAGAGGATCCGCCACCCCCGACGTTTTGAAAAAAAAAGAAGGAAAACAACGATAACACTGCGATCCTGTTACGACCGGACCGTAACACCGGGCGGGCACGGTTTCACCGTCGAAACGCGCGGACTCTCCCGTCGGGAACCGCGTTTTCCCACCGATCTTCGAGGGGTGAAGTCGTCGAGGAGACAGAGAAACGAACGGAGCACGACGACACGCGTTTCGAGCTGTCGCGGCTATGGGGCGCGGACCACTACCTCGACGAGCCTCCCGGATCGTTGGATAAAACTCGGTGGGGCTGTTCCGGTCGGCGTACGAACTCCCCACTCTCCGTTCGCTGTCCCCCTCTACCACCTACACGCGCACACGCGAGCGCCGACACCTACACGCGGACGCGAACGATTCCCCTACGACCCCGCCGCTTTCTCTCCTCTCCCTGCGATCCCTTTCTTTCGAACGAGTCAACCCCTCCACCTACGTCGGCGAACGAGCGCGTCGCGGCGCCGTTCACCCCTCGCGGCCCTGCAGGCTGCGCTAGCGCAGCAGCCACCGCCACCCCATACCGTGCGCCTCTTCGGTCATGCACATCGCGTGTGCCGTTAACGTTGACCGACCACCGCGTCACTCTCGACCCAACTTGTACGATCGGGGATGAAGATTAGGGGATGCTGCGTCACGAGGCCTCCGACGTTTTGACAAGCGAGCCTGACCGTGGCCTGCGACGAATTATTCAAATATTTATGCCCGCGAGCTTGATTGCCTGGTCCAGATAACGGTGGGACCAATTCGACTTCGTACGAGCCGTGAGAGCTCTGCCAAAAGTTTAAGGGATGCGATAAATCACCGATATTTGAAGCGATTCTTTCTCCGAACCTTACGACGATAAAGATATATTTTTGATATTAGCATGATAAATCTGTCGGTAGTGTTAAGGACTCGTAGAGCTTTAATGAACATTTTTAGAGACATTAAATACTGAATTAAAACAGTGTTTTATATTAAGGGACGAAGGGCGAAGGATTCCTGGGAGTTACTTTTGCATACAAGCACCACGTAGATTCCTGTACGAAATCCTCTCGCTTCTTCTCGATGATCGTTGGATCGGCTAAGATTTACGCTTGCAACTCGTGAAATATTGGCCTAGCGTGATAAGGTCGCCGATAGGATGGAGATTGATGGTGGCCCGCCGTAATCTGCTCTATTGCTATGTACGGTTGCAATCTAAGTTTTACCGTTAAAGAATTCGTACGCGAGCTTAGAGAGGGGTTGGATTTCGTTTTATTACCGGGGAAAGAAAATGTTAGGGATGCGGGCGGGTATCTTATCAGGACTACATGAGTTCCCTTAAACGATTATTTCATCTTCTTGTAGTATATAATAGGCTAACTTTTATTCATTAGCGAGTACATTGCTAGCGAGCAAATTGATGACATTTATATGGAACGCAATATTATTGTTAGACCGATATTGTGCAATTTTAAGAAAATTTCATGCGTAAAAATGACAAATGCCATGTATAATTCAAAAGCTACGTATAATCCAGAGCTGAATACATGATTTTTTATTTAAATGATCGAATAAATGTTTACCTGAAAAAGATCTTTTAAGCTATAAGTATTTTACATAAAGACCCTCAGCTTGATTGTTATAAAATAAGAAGCAACATGCGGAATAATAATATAGCATTCCACGAAATGTAATAAAATTTTGCGGACTAAAATGGCACGTCATTTCCATATAGCCTGCGGTTAGGTGGTTAATGGGATTGACATTGAAGGAAAATGAAAAGTTCTTACGGTATTGAACAGTTAAATTACATCGTATTATATCTACAAATATTTGATAGATAATTCTGTAGATGATAAGCTAACACGAAACCCGAAATACATAAGGAAGTTATAACAAGGTCGTAGCCTGGTAAAAGGGTAAAATACGAAATAAATTTCTTCTTTCGAATATTTAATAATCAACCAAATGCAATAATGTTTGTAGCTTGCTTCTCACATCTATCCATATTATCTCTACGGTTTTACATGAGTTTTTACTATTCACCTTTCCATTTTGTACGTCGTCACCTCAGGTACGTCGTAATGGATTTTGCTTGCTAGCATTCTCGTTGAAAAATAATCTTCGTTTTGTATAAGTGACGTCTGTAAACTAGCGTAACTAAATACTCTGAAAACTTAGATATTTCATCTAAACAATCGATATTGTGTATCTTTTACCGTGTCACCATCGGTCACAGAGATACTTATTTCGACGATTTTATTATTTTTGAACAGCAGAATTAACGAGACGAGAGTATGGAACACGCAGAATTTGGAAAGGTAACGCGGTAGTGAAATATGTTTTGCGCACGCTAATAAGTATTTCCGTTTTACATGTATTACCAGGGGCTCTTTAATGAAACACGGTTCATGAATCCTCGTTTTAAATACCCATTTTCTATTACAATTTATTGTCCATTTACATGTACGAATGGTACCAGGAAATCCCGTAAATTGGCGGCGGGTCATAATTTTAAAATTCCATAGCATCGGTAAAATATTACAGATAAGAAATAATATTAAGATCAGCGAATTCGCATGGCAAACAATAAACGCTTCATAGTTCATTCATACGACTGTGTGTGGTTCGCTCAAATATGTAGGCATCATGATATCATGGAGTGATTTACTTGAGATGCAATAATTCCCTTAATATTTGAATTATAATTGATTCGACCTTTTGTTTAAGTTATTGTCCACTATAATCCATTTAATATGAATATGTAACGTCATTAATGAATATACGATGTACATCGTTAACAACGAAATTTTAGGAACAAGTTAATTATATGTACGAACTGACAGCTCAGGTGTAATATTTCATACGCGACAAGCATCCAGAAAATGAATCTTTTTTACAATTCGTCATTCGTAACGAAAATAAGTCGAAGAATGAAAAATGTTTTATTCGTTTTACAGTGTTTTGGACGATGGAGCACGGTTGCGTGTAACTTGCACAATGGACGCTATCCTCCTTCCATCGGTACATTTTTCACTATTACTTTATTGCCCCATATTTCAGTATTCGCGACTAATCTAGTTTTTAATGGTACGTAAAAAAACGAATAATGCATGTAACAGCTGACACGGCATCATTCCTATACAAAACAAATAAATATAAATAAAATAAACATCATTTTTAGGATGATCGATTGAGTTAATTAAATCGAACGAAATTTAAAAAGTATTAATTTCTTCATATATTCGTATTGCTTCATAAAACTTATCGATGTACAGTAATAAAACATGAAACTGAAACATAAAACTAAAATAACGTGTATAAAATGTAACAATGAAAGGTAATAACTGAGAGTGATATTACACTGCTACATGCGGGGTAGGTGATCAAGACCGATTCATTTGGGTATTGATATCTCTTCAAATAACAAAGGTCAACATTTGGTTCGTAAGAAATTAATTGAATATAAAGCGGAAGCAAGCACGCCTTAAATCCCTATCGAAGCGGACGAATTCATCTCTGCGTCGGGTAGAACGATCCACGTAGTTACGATCCAGGCAGATGCGATACCGCGATCGGTATGTATTTAGATGCAAATAGAATACAACCTATGCATTTAAATGGAAACCGCGGTTACAAAATATCGCGCATAATAACTTCGGGAAATAAGTAGGACGTTTAATTACAGAATGGGTATGCCCAAGAGTTCGGTAACCCAATTTCACGTTCAGAAACAAATTCAACAAGCTAGTTCGCCACTACACTAAAAACAGTTACATTCGCGTATTGATTTATATCGTTCGTTGCTCTCGCAATAAATCTTTGCCTTGTGGGTTAATTATTACAATCCAGGTACGTTAAAAATTAGTTCTGCAAACGGAAGTAAACGCTATTGATCTTTCGTTTTGCTTTCTTTGATTTCAGCAGCGTTTTGTAACCAACGAACTTCGAGCAATCTTCCCAGCCCGACTTTACTCGAGGCAGGTATCTTTCTCTCCGAAACTTTAGATAAAATTCGAAAGTTTTCGCATCCAGCTATTCATTTCGCTTTCCATTATTGACACTCGTTGCATACGTAACGGAACAGGATGCGTGCTCACTGGTGCAAAACAGGCAGCCGCGCCGTTTTCTTTCCCCCTTTTTTTCCCGGGGATCGTTCGTCTGGTGTTCCTCGCATTCAGCACCCCTGCAGCCAAGCGTCGTCGTCGTTTATCGTCGCGGCCGCATGACGAGTTCGAACGTCACGATGCGGGCACCACGATTTTTCAACTGGTTCACTGGAGACAGAGACCATCGGTAGCTGCACTAACGAGTTGACAAGTCTGATTAACACGTATCCCTCTGCGCGCAGTATTTACAAGAAGTATTTCCCGTCACGTTTATATTAATACTCATTTCGTTAATAACGTCGGGATATACGAAAGATTTTCAGTTGCCTATAATGACTGTGGATTATATTACAGATTTATAAAGTAAAATAATTATGGTATCAATCTAAAAAATATATTTTGTTCGGTTTTTTAATGTAACTTATTTTTAGATTTTCATCGAATTTCAACATATTTTAAGGGAAAGGTTTTAATTCTATATTTTTTGCACATTTTTTGATATTAGACCTGCAGTGTAATACGAAACATTATTATTACACATTAAATATCAGACATTTCTGAGATTATAAAAATTTTTCTGTTATGGGCAAAACATTCTTGAATATCTTATAAATATCGATATAATTTATAATTGAAAAAACCCCTTATTTTCGATTGCCAATTAAATGTCAATTATTCAAAGATTCTAAAATCCTGAGAGTCCCACTAATTACGTTCCCCGGTGGCTAGGTACTTAAGTATGACAATTGTAAAGCTAGC
This sequence comes from Ceratina australensis, assembly GCA_004307685.1. Lineage (NCBI taxonomy): Eukaryota > Metazoa > Arthropoda > Insecta > Hymenoptera > Apidae > Ceratina > Ceratina australensis. The sequence continues at coordinate 2,580 of SHCU01001690.1, read as the reverse complement.
TAGCTACTCCTCTTCTAAATGGTTCACGGTGATCTTGGACGCTCCAAGGTATTCGCCTTGGACGAGAAAGTTCGCCGCAGCGGCACCTGAATATTGCAACCTCATCCACTTCACGATCCCGGCTTGGATTCGTCTCCGTGTAAAAGGGTTGCCCCTGGCTTTGAAGATCAAGAGCGCGTCTCGCTGTGCGAGCATGAGAAACACTGGATATTGCAAGCAAGTCCAAATCGGTGTTCTAAAAGACGGGAGCACCCTCGCTGGCTCCCGACCAGGGCGATGAGCCGTGCATAGAACGGCGAGTTGCAGAATAGTAGAGAAACGACACTGTGTTAGTAGCTGATAATAGGCTCCGACGCTGTGCTTGCAGGCCTGGTAGCTTGTTTTCTTCAGAATAAAATAAATAATATATACAGGTCGAGGTACTTAAAACTGGCCACCTGAATAATTTGGTTGCAATTGGTGATAGGGAAAAATGCATCAGGTATTTGATATCGAGGAGCTGATCATTCATCAGTCCCTCGACATCAAATAATTTTGACCTGATGCATTTTTTCTTATCGCCGATAGCAGCAGCCAGGTTATATAGGTGGCCTGTTTTAAATGCCTCACCCTGTACGTACCTATGAAATGTTTCGTGTTAGCTGCTCCCATTACCGATCGATATGTATGACAAAGAATATCAATTGATATTTATCGTTAAAACTGCATTTATTTTCATTATTCGCCTGTCGTACAGAATGTATATTTAAAACATGAGACGTATCAATTTTACATATTGGATTTATTTATTAATGCATGGGTTATTGAAAGAGCATCAGAAAAGTTTTCGAGGGTCTGGGATACAAGGAAGAACGTTGTGTTCGGCATAATTTCACATTTCCCGGAAGAACGTGGCAATAAATATCTCGCTGGAACTTCGACAGGATTTAGGAATTTCAACTAACGTATTGCACTCGATCAAAACCAATATTGAAATGTTTACCGGGAAACAATAGGCGACGATTACACTTCTATTCGGATCCGATAACTTGAATCCCTTCGTTTACGCTTCTTCGCATTTGTTCATGAGGAAAAAAGGAAATAGATATATAGCTGTTGGAAACAAGCGTGACGTGCATGATGGGCGTAATCGTTTTCGGGGTTCCGATAAAAGTTCGACGAGCAGTATTTTACACGAGTGGCCGCATCGAGGGGCTTCCTTGCAAAACGACCCCGGGCTGCGATCTAAATTGGATTCGGTCGGCGAATTTTTGCGATAGCGCAGCTTTATCAATATCACATCGATATCAACTTCCACGAATATTTGTTCACCGATGGCGAACTTGTTTCGTGCAACAAATGAACTAGCCGGCGAATAATAGGCGTTGACCGCAATGGCTTTTACGGACCGATCGAAGGGTGAAACGTCGCCGGTTACCCTCCCTTTTTCTCGTCGTAAAACCCGGCGAGATCGTGAAATCCAAGAACCAACGAAACGTATAATAATATCACCGATGTGAAAATGTCACGTCAAAGTATACGTCTCTCTAAGCGACATTCGATACGGGAAAACTTGTTTATGCAAATTCGCTAGCCAGCTAACAACGTAAAATACATATATAACTTCTCGAGTTATGCAATTATAAACTGAATTTATCTCCACAATAAGTAATTCAATATACAGTATTGTTCACTTGGATAGCCTCGAATATCCTGTTACTTTTTCGTAGGAAGTTGTATGAATAAAATAATACGTGTATGTAAAATGAAAAGCTGTAGAATTGTTATAAATATTCATACCGAAGCTAGAAGCTTGTTACAATGGTTTAGGGAGAAACTCTGTGGCGGTATTAAGCTGTATTTTAAATACATTTCCTTCGTATTTGAAGATTTCTTTTGAATTGAATTGACCATTTTAATCTACTACTTTCTGCTATCCTTGTTGAAAACGAGAATTCCATGTAGGTTGTAGAATTTAGCTGGTAAGCACACATAAGTCTGAGTTGGCTACGATTCCCTGTCCCTAGCTATTATAGCTACATATGTTTAAGCGCTACGAACTTATATTTTCAACAAAGAGCTATGTCTCCATCGTGTATATCATTATAAACTATTGTCATTTACTAATTTATAATGCAATCGAATTAAAATAAAATTTTTATCCTCTACATGAGTTTAAATTCGTACATCAATTTTTACCGAAAGCTATTCGAGTGAAAAGCACCATGCTAACCGCATCATACGGTAGTCTACTGTATACCGAATCACGTGTAATTGAAACGTGAATCTCATTGGACTCGGAGATCTTAAATGAACGCGAAGCAACACGGTCTAGGAGTGCCGTTTCTGACTCGAGAACACGTTGGATTCCGGGAAACGTCAGCCGCGGGATATGAAGTAACAACGCGCGACAACACTCGAAATCGCGGAACTCCCGCGTGCGACGCTTACACGCGTCGTAATCTGTTTCGTTAAATTCGATTCGCGGGGACCCGTCGACGTTTCTGTCGAATTGATTTTCATTGTCCCAAGAAATCTGGAGGACTGTCGAGCGTCGCGAAATTCCTAGACTTCGCCGCACCTCCTTAACTGATCGAAACT
>SHCU01001680.1:0-10642 GCA_004307685.1 Ceratina australensis | reverse complement strand
TACGTAAATTGTTTTTTAATTTGCATGTGAGAAATTCTCCAAATATTTGTAGAAAACTTTTTCGAGTGCGAAGGTTTAAGTGAAAAAGCATTAGGAAAAGTTTCGAACTTAAATAAATCGACGTTGGAACAAAAATTTCAATGTATTCGGCCAGTAAAATTCCTTTGAACGGGAATAAGGTTGATTATGCAAGTGATCGCGTTGATCGCGTGTTCCCGAGAACTGTTGCTTTCAGCGTTGCGACAAGCTCGTATATTCAGAACGTTACCGATGGCATAGCGTGTACCTAACGTCGTCGTCGAGTATTATCCTAGCAGACAGTGAATGGGGAGAACGCCTACGCGGCGTGGCCGTGGGCGTGCGATTTAATTATGAATCGCGGAACGCGCCCCGGAGTGGAACTGCGCGAATCCACGCCGCTACGCGTTTGTCAAACGAGCGTTGCAATCCCATCGATTCGCGGAATTACAGGCTAAAAGTCGATGAGCACCGAGATAAATGAGATGAGAAATTAAGGATGTACGCAGAGAGAGATATTTATCGGTTTACGTTTAAACCGATTAAAACGAGAATTGACTCGCGATGTATTCGTGCTAGGAAATAATTTATTTATTCTGTATTTCGTAAATCGTAATCCTGATAATTTTTTAATTCATATTTAAACACGTGAATTTATTTATTTTTCATCTCTAATTATTTGAAGTTCTTGTGATTGTAAATTCATATTTGCATTTTCATTTATGTGAATGTTATATTAAGCCATTTCAATGATGATAATGGTTGGCCACCTTTAACGCCGATGGAATATTTCCTTTGGGTAACATTAAAAAATAAAGTAACGACAGCGGATGATATGCGAGAACGCGGTATTAATACACAAATAAAATGCTGGCTAGCGATACAAAGAATGTCACATATGTTATATATAGACATTATTTATATCAAGATTGATACACAAAATGATTTTGTAACGTATTCATGCGATCTATTTGTATACTATATTTGTATCACTTCAGTCGGTAGCGTACCTTTTCATTAAAAAGCTAAAAAAAGTTACTGTTACTTCTACATTTATATTACTACTGCTCGCTTATCTGTCAGACAGAAAGTATTCTGCAAAATCTACTATCGGTTTTACCGCGGTGTTAAATTTGACGCGACGCGTTCGTTGCAATAATCTAGTATCTAGTCGCACGGCCAGATTAATCCCGCGCATCGCACACGCGATTCGTAATGTAATACGGAAATTCTAAACGAACTTAATCGGATCATAAATCCGACTTACGCCCATGACGTTACTGGACAGTATGCCGCGCACTGAATTAATTAAATCCGCTGATCACCCTGAATATGATATGACACATAATGAGATGGTTTCTCCTGATAGACCGAACTTTCCATCGAACAGTTTTATACATTTAATATCGTCAGAATTGAATTCCGCAAATAGAACGGAGATAGATATGTTTTAAATATTTCGAAAATGAAAACAAGTACTACCGTGAAGTCTTCAGGAGAAGAGCTTGAATAGTGCTATAACCAAATATGTATATCACATAGATTTGTCAACATGGAATTCGAAGTTAAAGGATGACAGGGAGGGAGAGTGTCATGGGATATCACGTCGGTACGTTCTGTGTATTTTGGCCAAACTAACCGTGTCGTATCCGGGTCGAACGAGAGGAAACGTGCGAGATGCAACGATTAATTGTAAACTGAACGACGTCGGTATTCCGAGCACGTTGCATCTACCGATTTTGATGTTGCCTAGTCGAACCAGCTGCCGTCGCTAATTACCTGTGACCGATTAGCAAAACCTCGGCTGAAATTTCAATACGTTTTTGTTCAACAATAATCGTGAAAGTGAAAAAGACAATACATATAATGATGAACTAAAGGGTAAAATAAACAATGAAATGTAGCGTCATTTCATATACATTTAATATGAAAGAACATTTATTTAAGTTGAAACTAATTTTATAATTGCGGACATACACGTCTTGTACGGGCAACCATATTAGACAAAAGGCAAAAGACAACGCATAACAACGCATAACGTGCAACTTCCAGTTACTAACATATACATATATGGCCTATAGGGATCTCTTCCTAACATTTCTAACATTATTGTATAAGAATAATAGGGTCGTGTTAAAGAAATGTAAAAAATGAAATCAGTAGTAATGAACATGTTTTTATTGTAGGAGGATCAGGTGAAATTTTTGATGTTCGATAAAAGTTAGCCAGAGTCCGAGCTGGAAAATCCACCGATTATAAATATTCCAACTGCGGTGTCCGTTTCTATGAAATTTTTCGCAGCCCCCTGTACCTCCCGGTTCGCGCGTATGACGACAAGACAAACGAGAAACGCGAACAAAGACCCGTTCCTCGTGTTCGCGAAACGGAGCGCGCAAAATATTTATCATCGGTGAATCATTCAACACGGCCGCATTTTTTTTCTCCCTCTCGCGAATTTCCCCGCGTGAAACTTGGCCAGATGGTTTTCGCCAATCCAATTCGACGCTGACGAGATTGAACGAGTGCAGGAGAAAAAGCCAGAGAACGCGTGCCTTCCTTTTGAGCTGTTCCTACCATGTTGCGGAAATAATTCTGCTCTCTGATTTTTCTACTTTCTGTTCGTCGAAATATATTGGTTGCATCCGAGTGCAACGAGAATTGCAGGACAATTTACCGATGCCACTAATTTCAGAAATAAATACCTACAAACCGATTACATATCGGCAAACGAACAATACCATGTTCTTCGTTACAAAAATTTTGAACACGAAAAAACAACTAAAAAATTTTTGAATAAAATGTCATTTATTTTGAAAATGGCTTAAGTCTATTTTTCACAGGAATTTAACTACGTATTTTAATACTGATATTTTTGCATTATTTTAATAATTGTTATCGTTGTAATGAGTAATGTATGGTAAATTGTATCGTTGTAATGATGTAATTCTTTTAGATGCACACAAGCTGTAGGACATGTTGGCATGCAATGTGTGTTAAGTGAACCGGAAAGTAATGTCGTTCTTTTAACAAGTGACACGGCAGTCAAAGTGTTAAATTGAAAACGTAATGTAAGAATTGCAAACAAAATTACATGTTTCTATAGCGACCTATGAGTATCAGCTAACACCTATCAAAAGACAGAAATTGTAACATTTTGATAAAGGCATAACATAACAATAAACAATAAACGTTGTCCGTTTGTACAAACTGAAATTACTTTTTCACCGAACTAATATTTAATCGAACACTGCAGATTTTATAATCATGAAACGAATGAATAACGTGCTTCGAATTAACGTTTAACAAATTATTCGTAGAAATTCCGATAGAAACTGACGAAACTTCAATAAATTTAATGCGTCGACGCGACGATATGTCCGAATGAGACACAGGCGAATAGTGCGTTGCGAGTCGATCGAAAAATCTGCAGGTAAACTGTTATCCGAAACCGTTCACCCGTCCCGTGGGCATCGTAGATTGATTGCTTACGCGGACAGGGGAGGCTGTTATCAGAGCGTGTCAGCGTGGTGAATTTCATTGGTCCGGATCGAAATTCGGTAAAGGCTCTCGACGCACACTGACATTCCACGCGCATTACGAAGTCGTCAATTCCCGTTAACGATTACCATAGCCGTCGTGCGTGGTTATCCTGTTCGTCAGAGTATAAAATTAGTTCCCTTGATAAATTTCCGCATCGTCAGCCCTCGCGCATTTTATATCCGCGTACGTACATCGTTAAACTTTACAAATTATCGTTACTCTTCCATAATTACACGCGATACGAGCCGTGTAAAAATTCGTAATTACACGCAACACGAACTGCATAAAAATTTATAATTACACGCAACACGAACTGTATCAAAAATTCTGTTTTAACACGTTCGATAAATATGTTTATTGACATATATACGTACTCGCCACTTCATTTTTTTCAAATGCCCACAATAGTCTTTCCTTTTACCTATTTCAGTTTAACGTTAGAGGCCACATCCGTCCTTGGTGTTCCGAGCCGCGTAGGGGCAATTCAATTTCACGTACCAGCGAAAGGTAAGATTACCAAACTCAATCATTCACGCTACCCTTTGATCGAAAACTCTGAATCGTTGCTCGCGCCCTCTCCCACGTTGGGCATGCGAATCCGGTTAAACTGTGACTCGCGAAAATTTTTTCTTTCGCCATCTCACGATTCCTAATTAGTCTGATGTTTTTATTAAGGACAGAGATCATCTGATAAATTGTATTGATTTATGCAATGAATCAAACAATTCGATACCATTTCATTACCAACAATGCCAATATGGGAGGGAATCCAACAGAATCTTATCGAGCAACCAACTAAAGTGACGAGTGAGAAAGTGCATATTCGATACGTGACGCTTTGGGAATTTAAACGAAGCAAAAATGCTGAGGTGAAGAAAGGAGACAGGTGAAAAGATATGTGTTATATAGAGTAAACATCTAATAAGAACTCGAGCAGTTAGTAATCGGGCCACTTGCCAAATTCCGTTCTGAAAATATGTCTTAAAAAGCGAAAATTTCTCCCAGTCCAAACCAACCATATTTTGCAAAATAGAAATTGACGAGCTGCCAAAAAGATGTCAAAGAAAGTCATACGTGATACCGGTATACATAATAATTATTAATTTTTAAAATATATAATAATATATAAACCTAATGAAAAAAATGGATCAGACCTATTACAAAGAGATAATACTTGATGCTCTTGTCACATTTCAATTATAATTGATACGATTCTCCATATTATGAAATGAAACACAAATGAAAAGTGGAAACACGTGAAATATCTTCTTACGATTCATTGAATATGCGATCATTGTAACAATTTACAATGTGCTGGCTCGCGTTGGAAATTCGCCACGTGGCATTGACGTTTATCAAAAACCGTTTCGAGGGCACGTTATCAGCCGGAAGGCGACACAATTGTCGCGTTTGTTCGACGCATTCCGTTACGCGAGTGAAATAGCACGAGTCACTTGTTGAGCTTACGATATGGATATCAGGTCAGCCGACAAAAACTCGCAGGGATTCCCAAATCGATTCTTTCACGTTCTGTGTTGCGATTTATTTGACATTTTTACAACCTAATCAATTAATCTACCGTAGTCGTAGATAAAAGCTTCTGTTATGACGTAAAGGTTTTATTACAAATTATTGGTCCAGAAATGGACTTGGTTTGCAACTTTTCCGGTACACTCTTCGATTTGGATAGTAAAAGGACAGCGTCTGAAGGTAGCAAAGGGAATTCACCGTGGTTTTATTTGAAGCTACTTCTTTAGCTAAATTATCACACTCCGATGCTGCAGCATTGTTTAAATTAAATATTTTTATTATATATTACTTATAAGTACAAATGTATATTCTATCGAAAGTTGTAAACGAAAACAGAAGCGTTCAAACATGTATGCAGTCTGCGACTAAGATCTGTGCCATAGTGACTTCATATACGGGCATTCATCTTGACCTCAGGAAAATTATCTGAAGCTATGTCTATTTGTGTACATAGTTTAAGAGTTCTCGTGTTACTTAACTGTATGTACGTGTTCACTTCCGATGTGAACGAAGCAATAAGAACTACGGACATATAAAGTCGCCTAAAATTTCTATCGGTTTTCTACTGTTCCCCGATAACGGCCGGCGAAACTTTTCCGACTTTCCCGTGTTCGAATCTCCGCGAGTTTCCTACGTTATCAAGATTACGGCGGAGATTGGGATTGCCAAGCCTCGATGAAGATTTAGCAACACCTTCCGACTAAGTTTCCGTCGAAGCCGTATCTCGCGCTCTCTCCGTTCCTAACCATTTATCTGAACGAGGATCGATGGTGTCCATTTTTGTCGGATTTTTATCTCGCACGCTTCATGTTAACCATCGTATCGTTCCCAGCTGCATAATCCACGAGCTTAACTAATCCTGACTTAAAATGATAAAAATAGGGCTGCGACTTTTCACTGTGACGTTTTTCAAATTCAGGGCTGCACTTTTATTATAGTTAATCTAATTATAGCCACGGTACATAACTCATCCATTTTCGCACGTACTCGTACAAGAAAATAATTATTGACTATACTTCAACACTTGACAAATTGACGTTTAAGGAAAAGCAACTGAGCCGTAGTTCGTAATTCGTTCAAGATATTCCGGGCATTCGGTTGCAGTAAATCTAAATCAGACGTGTGATCAGAAGCAATGACGGATCGCCGATGATTTCAATTAACGGAAAACTCGGCCGACGCACAAATTTATTGCGCGAGTAATTGGTTTTGCTAAACGATCGAAGCCGGAGATCATTGTGTAACTCGCGATTGTAACCAAGGAATATGTATATACCCTTCTCGCTTCTTCTCTTAATTGCAATACCCAGCTTAAACGTTTCATCCTGTTTTCTCCTGATTGATTATTGGATACAGAGTGAAGTTGGCTCTCGGCTGGTAATCGAATCAATTTCATCTCGCGTTCTCTCTATTACCCAGCAGAAAAAACTTCGATTCTCACCGCCGCAGTCACATTTCAACCTGATGTTCAATGTTTCGCTTCGACGCTTAATTGGATACACTGTCCCGCCGAGCGTGATCCAAATCAATGGCATAAGTCCAAGACTATTTTCGTATGCGTTTTGAAACTCAACCTTCAGTGATTTTTTTCCATCCGACGCATCGGAAACATAATTATTTACGGAGTTCCATGAACTTCGAAAATATCCCACGAACCAGTAACGTTCCACGTGATAAATAGAGAAGAGGGGAAAACGTTTCTTCCGTTCCTTACGTTCAAATGATATGGACTGTTTATTTCGAAAGTAGTGTAAGTCCATTCACAGCCCATAAATATGTATTATTGTAGTCTAATTCGCCTAAAACAAATCTATATAATCAAGTTAAATATTGATAAAACAATGGAAGCATTGCCGGACTTCATATAATTTGTCTCTATTTTTAAATTTTCTTATATGTATACCCTCAAATATCTCGATACATGAAAAAATAGACTTACACCACTTTCAAAATAAACGGTTCATATTTGAAATAACGGTTAGTCACGTAACGGTTTATACACGGGAAGTGTAATAAACTTTCGATTCGTTAACAGCGATGTAACAGGCAGACAATTAGAGGAAGTTTTCGCGAATCAATTATCCGTTGCGCGAGCAGAATTTGACTTGGCCGTTAACAAAAGCATCGTACCGAGAACTTTAAAAGCCGCAGAGAGGTTAAAGTTGAACCCTTTGCTGTTTAACCGGGCGCGTAGCAGTGCCCGCGTTTAAAGTCTACTCTTGATTGAGTTAATTCTGTAATAAGTTCCAGATACCCGTACGTTTCGCTGCAAAACCTATCCCTTTGCCTTTGCCGAGAGCGGTATGCCGCGTATTTTAATTAAACGCGAAACAACCGATTCCCTCAAACATTCCTCGCTTTCGTTTCTACCGTCAAGGTGATCGATCCGACAAATAAACTCAACCGCCTAATAATTTCGCAGCTAATTAGAATTTTTCTCGCGTTTTACGATTTGAAATTAGTAATCGATTAATTCCAAATTTTTATTGAAAGTAAAATATTTTTGATAATAATTTTTAATAAATGTAGAAAATGACATTTAAATTCGAATTTACGTTGAAATGTTGATTTCGTTATGTTCAAAAGTATTTAAGTTTCAATTTTCTTATTAAACATTATATTAATTTTGTGTTGGTAATACATAAGTATAATAAATAAACATATAACCACATCACACTCCATACGAAGTACGAAGCGAAGTCTCCCTTTCAGGGTGGTTAGACGCTAAGTATCGTCCTTGACAATGGTTTATCGTCACCGTCTAAAAACTATTGAAATCCCTCAAGTGAGAGTAACAAACGAAACATCTTACACCCTCGAGAATCACGGAGAAGTCGGCTGCAGAGTTGCACGTTGAGTCTTCGCCTCGAGGGCTGCACAAAGAGAAACCCTTAAATCCAGGCGATCGCCACAATCCGTTCTTCTCCATCAGCCCATTGACGATGTAAATCTACTTTACTGGAGTTGCACGTAAAAAACAGTGAATCGATCAAATTCGCGAAATTATTCGCTTTCCGCTTAAGAACGGACGATCTCACGCTTTTAAATGGTATTGACACCTAAGCGTTCGTAGAAACCACGGGCAGGGAGTAATCGCGCGAGCAATTGCAGTTTTCTCGCAATCCTGACCCTCGCGCCTGATCCATTATGCATAAGAAAGCTCGACTAGCGACAAACGGCCTCTGGCTCTTCCGCCTATCACGCGAGAGAACCGACCTAACCGTATCTATGCGTGATCTAACTATACGTGAACGCCACGGAAATTGATGTTTAGGCTTTGCATGCTCCAGAGTCTTCATAGAATTTTATCAGAAAGGATCCGAGCGGATAACAAGTTTAGAATTTAAACAAGTTTTTAATCCGCACGATTATACTCGTGTTATATATTTATTGCCATGTACGTTCAAAGTGAAAGAATACTTGACATGGGACAACAGGAAAAGATGTTCAATGAGTCAGAAAGCACAAAGGAGAAACTGATAGGTCATTGATTCATATAGGATAGAGAGAGGGTACTCTCGACAAGATATTGTCCAATGTATCTATAAATATATTAGTTAATATAATATATGTATATACAGGGTAGACCGGACAGGGTAGATATATGTATATACAGCACTAATTAATTTGTGTCGAAATATAAGATCAATACGTAAATTAATAAATAAATTATTAAGTAAGGGTGAAAGCAATCGCTCGAGCTCACCTCTGACAAGCGTGAGTATGCCAAGAGGCATGACGAGGACGGCGACCATGAGATCGGTGATGGCCAGGCTCATCAAGAAGTAATTGGTAACGTTCTGGAGTCTCCTCTCCTTGGCGATGGCCAAACACACTAAGATATTCCCTGCTGCGGTGCCCAGGACCAGGACGAGGGCCAACATAGCCCACCAGTTGTTCAAACCGTCGACCTCGGCGTCGATGCGCGTCCCGTTCGCCTGTATCTCGGTGTCGTTGAGCGTGCCATCGCAAAGGCTGCCACTGTCGTTCGCTAACAGCAGTAGGTCCTCGGTGCAGGTGCCGATCACGGCCTCGTAAGGATCGCGATCGATCGTCGCCGTCGACGAGACGATCATCGCTCAAGACGGATGATCTCAGACTAGTTTCGCCTGTCTGCTACCCGCTATCCGATCCGTGTCCGCCTTTGCTAGAATTTCAAATCATCCGGAACGTGGGCGTAATCGATGAACCGTTCATTCTCAATTTGCTGAATCCTTCACGATGAACTCTTCAATTTGTCATAAATTTAATCCATCAGAACTCGATTTAATCTTTAGTACTCATTCTCGATCTGCTGAATCTTTTTCGAGTTAGTTTTGTCATAAGTTTAATCCTATCGCGAGTCACTCAGCAGGTCCATTCTGGCTTCGATTTAATCTCTATTCTCAATTCCATCGATCTTGTAACGAGAGTCCTCCTGTCGATCTTGAAAACTTCCCCCTTGCAGGCATTTCGTTGATACTTCTGTTTTCTTAAGTTGATCACCGACCATGGTTGTAACTCGTGATTTCATACCCAGTGGAGAGAAAGGAGAATCTCTATATAAACATAGCATTCTTTTTAAAGAAAGAATAAAAAAATGTCTTTAAATAAAAATTGGTAAATTAAACGGTTTGAAAAATTTTCTTTACGGTTAGTTAAAGCTTATTTAATATAATTGAATTCGCGCTCGTGGATCGCTCAAAACGTGAGAAGCTAATACCGCGATAAAAATTCAACTACGAGCAAGGTAATTTGTCGAGTAACTTCGTGAACCCGAAGCGATTGATTCCCTTTTCCATTTTCGCGACACCTGATCGCCGTTCGCATGACAATGTCCGACGGAACACTTTCGTCGCCGCGACGCGTAGCAGGTATCTACGTGGTACGTACGTATATACTCCCTTCCGTTTCACTCTCTATCGATCCGTCAAACATGTAGGACCATTTGGCAGCGAACTTCGTTTCAAATATTTACGCCGCCGACGTTTTTCACCGTGGAAAATTTTCAATTCCCAACGCGATCCTCACTGAGGCGGCGAAGAATTCCGTCGAATCCTTCTTCGCTTCCTAAGTGACATCATGACAATCGAACGAAATATTCTATGTGGTAACAGTTTCAAATCATGTTAGATTCTCGGCTTGTTTGTTGAGGTTGAAACAACGAATAATTTGATGCAATATTGTTATCGTGAGATACGAAAGATATTTTATATAATTAATCATTGACATTATATGAAAACAATTGCGAGGTCTGTAAATCAGACATGAGAGATGATTTGATGGAATATAATAGTTTATTGTAGCAACATCTAAATATCGGATACCGTGAGGTAGTTTACGAAATTAACTACAGGCAACGTTTCATTGCATATGTTTAGAATGATTCGATCGAGAACGAAGCGCGTGTCGAGTCTTGGTAAATACAACATCTATATTTACGCGTTCGTGAACATGTTTCGTGTAAACGGACAAAATTATCTGCCTCACTGTCAAGTACATCATGCATCTTTGAATTGACATCTTCTCCGAAATTAATTCACGTGCACAGAAATATTTTATATATGCATTTGAA